>ML792679.1:209034-255836 GCA_009831015.1 Picea engelmannii
CCCCCCCCCCCCCCAATTTTTTTCTTCAATAATAATTCACCTTTTCAAAATAAAAATAAAAAATAGTATTTTTTTTAAAGCCCCTTGAAAGTGGGTAGTTAATTTATGAATTAATCCAACTGTGAAGTATTTTTAATTTTATCTTAGCTTAATTAGGTATTTGGAAGAATTAGTTGTTGGGCAGTAAGGTCATCCCACTTTATTGCATGCCTCCCATTCATAAGAATTCATGTATTTTGCAAATAGAGACTATGCACCCCTATTGATACTCCACACCTCAGTTGAGACTCCATGTCTCCATTGAGGATTCACGGATTCACTGGTTATGGCCCACACTCGTATGTTGGCAAGTTAGCAAGGCTTTCCATGTATCCTACACATGCAATAACCACACGCATATCATGTAGACTGATATCATATAATCATTATAATAATTATTTGCTTAATATTACTAGTTACCCTCCATGGATTTTTACGATTTGATTCCCAATTTAGAGTTCTCCCAAACAACCATATCCACCTATGTCCCCCTTAGGTGTCCAATATCCTACACGACTTAGATAAATGCAAACATGTCACAACACATGCATGTCGATATGAAATATATGCAATTTAATGATAATGAAATTCAATTGGTTTCATTAAGATTTCACAACTTTTAATCCAACTTCCATAGCCTTCCTCTTCCTTCAATTAACTCCACCCAAGAGTCATGCAGGTCCTTTCCACCTAACATAACTTACACTTGATCACAACATAAGTATTCATTCCATGATGCACACATATGTCTACCATAGTGTGCATGCTAATCAACTCAACAATTAAGAATATCAATTACAATCCTATCATTCAAGTACCTTCCACATGTCACATATATAGAGAATAGTCAGAAACATGGTCACTAACTCTTCGGTGAATCCTCAAGTTAACCTCCTAATCCTTCTCAAAAAAAAGTTAGGCAAAGAGGGGCATTTCATGTAATTACCCTCATCTGTTGAAATGCATAAATAGTCACAAATATGATATGTAATGGTTTTTGATTGTTGATTGAAGGATCATTAATAAAAGACTACTTGTCCCTGGTTTTATAATTACTTATTATCCTCTTCCTTTATTGTATGTGTGCATGCTGGTATATTATTGTATATAGTTGTATATTATGGTTTGTTGATTGAATTACTTGTAACCAAATTTATTGTGTAATCCATTAGGTTAAAACATTGGTTATGTTGCTAGTAGAACTGATATGGGACTACACATTAGTTGCATGCATGCATAGATATTGAGTTAGGAGGAGATTAATGAGTGGTGGGAGAGAAAACTAGAAAATTATTTGAAAAATTACACCAAGAGAAATTGACTTACCCTTGTAGAGGCTTGGGCACATTTTTTTCAAAAAACTCACAATAAATTTATTAAATCAATTCCTAAATATATAAAGAAGTTTGTTGATGCACTTTCTCATGAACAATAGAACAAAATATGAAAAGTTGTTATCAAAATTTATCAATGGATGTTAGACAAAAAAKACTTAGTTGATTGAAAATATTGTTTAATATTTTTGTGAAGAACAAGCAATTGAATAACACACATCCCTAAATGACATAAAAAAGGATAATATAAGATGATTTACATGTCTATTTCCTTATCATTATACTAACATTACYGCATAAATTTATTTTTGAAAAATAAGTTGGACAGATTGGTGAAGCTCGTTCTCCCTTAATAACTCTAATCTACATTAACTAGAATAGAAAACAAGAGGAGTGGGAKTATTTCTTGAGAAAATGAACACAATTGAAATGATCATCATCATCACGCAACAATAGATTTAGGGTTAATAATGGGGGGTAAGCCAYGCATTAGATGCCTTTAGGAAGAAGAAAAACCCTAGTTGACTCATATTGAAGAATAAGGAGACTAGGAGAAATCACAATAATGATAATAAGGGGAAAGACACAAGTATTGACCAGGAGACAAATAGAATATGCATTGGATGAGTTGAAGAAAAGAACTGAAATAATAATGGCACAATACGAACCCTTGGTCGACTTGCAAAAAATTGAGTGAAACAAGAGAAAACTGAGAAGATGTCAACTACATGATTCCATATAGACTCGTCGATCTAGAAGAGAATAAGGCCCAATAGATAAACATGTTGATGGAATGTTAACCCTGTCTGAGTAGAAAGATTAAGATCAAAAGGATGTGGAATAGGAAGCAACTATGATGGTTCCTTATCTAGATGGGAATTTATAGATTATGGAGGCAAGCCTAAGAGCCCTACATCCATCGAAAAATAATGAAAACATGAAGGTTGATGATTTGGGACTTCTGATACCCAAAACACCAAATTCTACACAACAAAGTCTCAATATTAATGAAATCCTCTGGCATTGCTTTCATATAAAACCTAGTCTACCATAAGTTTGGAGTTGGCTAGATGAAGATGGTCAAGGTACTAACATAATTTTGATTCAAAGGATGCATATGGAAGGAAATTATATAAACAACATACTTGGGGGAGGAGAAATAATTTTCTTATACAATTTGAGGATCTCATAGGAGTGTCCCTCCTACCAAATCTAGTCACTAAAGAAGTTCAAACACTGCTAGTTAAAGGTTGTGACAAAGAGACATGACCAAGGAAAAAGAGCGTAGTCAAACATAAAGACCAAGATTTTAGATAGAATAATTTGAATAAGAATGAAGAATTTGAGAAGAACCTACCTATAAAACAAATTGTAGTAGTTGAAATATACCAATCAAGAGTTCAAATTAGTCAATTCCAAATTGACCACCAATACCACTACTAAACCATGTCATTGAACCTATTAATAACAACAAATATGATGCACATCATTGATGGACACGTCCTGGTTTATGAGGGTGATGTAGATCCAAAGAGGCACTAGTTTATATGTGAAAAAAAGTGGGATGTGATGGACATTATAGACAAGACGAAGAAAATGCAATTTGTGGGAGAATTGAGAAAAAGAGATTTAATTTGGTTCATCATTTTTTTAAAATTGTAATAGAGAAAGAATGAAGTTAAGAGTATCTTCCAATCCTTCTTTAAGACCCAAGATATTAAACATATTACATCACAAAAGTGAAAGAAATTTAAAAATTTCCCAATGATTCGGTCCTAGATTACAATAAGTGATTCAAGGATCTACTCAATCGGATCCCTTACACAATTAACAAAGAAATGAGTGTGTAATGGTTCTTTGTTGGATTCCTCTATAACATTAGGGCACCCTAAGAATGCATGAAATTAAATCATGTCAAGAGGTATTAAGGAAGCTCAACAATTGAATCTAAAGATGATTGGGTGACCTCGCCAATTGATAAAGGATTCAAGGAAAAAAATAGAAATGATGCAGATATCATTAAGGGACCTCAAAATGAGAATATCATACTTATGGTGTACCATATGTATGAACAAGGGGCATACAAAATATGATTGCAAATATAGAGAATCGACCAATAGACCTTAGGATGCCACAATAGTTCAAGTCGAATATTATTGTAAAATTTGTGAAATTATAATGAACCACATTGTAAAAGATTTCTCGTGCAACTTGGAAAATGTTAGGCATAAGAGGTGTGCTAGATTTGACTTTGAAATAGATCCAAAGATGGAATAGAAATGGTGGTTGACTTTGAAATCATTAATCTAGTCAAAAGTACTACAACACATGTGGTATTAGTCAGAATATTGTGGGGTGGAACATGGAAACCAATTATATTCCTTGAGAAACATAGAATAAACCTAAAGGGAAATGGTAGAAGGATAATCATACCTTTGGATCCTAAGGAAGGAAATCCTTGGTTATAACCTTGTGGCAAGGAAGGAAACATAAGAAAACTTTATGAAGTAATGCAAGGAGGAGGAGAAAAAATTGAACAAAATTCCAGAGGTAAATTACAACTAGGTTCACCCTTATTTGTGGGCCAAAAATATGATATTGAATTATAAGAATGGTAGATGAAGAATTATGAGTTGAGAGAAAGGGACTGTTATACCATTTAAGTTGTACCCAATTATAGTCTCAGAAATTGATTCTCAATAAGAGAAATAATGAATATCTAGATTCTATGGGAAAAAGATCAGATAGTACCCTAGCTTGATACCCATAGACTCAGAGTTGACTACATTTCCCCCAATGAGGTTCAAGGGAAGAGAAACCCCTTCTATGCATGTTGAAAAGGTATCAAAGATTGTTGGAGGGTAGGTTGATATTCAAGGTTTGTTGCAATTATTCATAGGACAAGCCACTCATTGTTGGGGTGCCCATGTTGTTGGCACCCAAAGTTTTGGGTAAATATTGCACACACGCAAAAATGAAGTTGTCACACACATTCCATTTTTTTGCATGCCTAAGCATATGCACAAGGAGTGAAAAGAAGCGCATGACGGATCAAGTTTTTACAAGTTTTTTCAATGCACACCAAAGTCCAATTCTGCCAATGCATGCCAGAAATAAAGAAGACGCACGCCAAAATCAAGAAAGGAATCTTTAGGAAATCTCCCTGAATGATTACTGCCAGTAGCATAAGGGGAGTGGAGAAGAAAGAAGATGACATGGAAAGGTAGTTAATATTTATCTGATTCCATAAATGCTACATGGAACATAAGTAGGTGACAGAAGTGTGCGATTATGTTAGTCAGTAGAGAAAGTGGAGCATAACTAAAAGAGATGGAGCACCAGAGCCGAGAAGGATATAAAAGGAAGTAAGGAAGACAAAGAAAGGGTTGATTCACTAGGATACTACTAGTTGTTCATTGTTCAAGAGTTCTCTCTAGCCTCTGTAGTATTGTGATATCTCTGGTCGTGTGTCTAAGTTTGTCCTATGTGAAATGTATGAAAGAATGTACATGGCACAATGTATTGTAAATCTGGGGAATTATATGAGGGAATATGAGACCCTATTGTTGTTGATATATGATTTTCTTATTGTATGCATGTCACTAATGGAATGAGGATGATAATAAATCTACATTGATTATGAACCTATGATGTGTCAATTATGTGTTTGAATGAATGTGGTGTTTCCATTAAGTTTTTTCATATGTTAAGTAACTTGCAATGAAATATATGAATGCCAAACCAGATGGATCTTTGTGTGTTTAACCCTTCATCCTCGACACAAGGCCAAATGGTCTCTATGATCCTCATAGCATCTCAGGTGAGACCTTCTTCAGCCTTGATTGAATATTAATATGCCAATGATTTGGAGTTTTTGTTGGTCAACTCTGGATGAACCCTAGGTCTTAACCCCCCAATGTTAAGAAGGATGCATGAAAGCATGAAATGACCCAACAAATGGCTCCGTTGTTGGGACCTGAAAGTATTTTATTGAATTATGAAGGAAATAAATGAGGTGGTATCCATCTCGGGAGGAAATTCAAGATTGGTTAACTATGAAGGAACGCGAGTTTTCTCAGCAGGAAACTCAAGGTCTGAGAGTCAATGTGAAGCAATGAACGGATAAGTATATTTACACTGATATGCATGAGACTTTATTTGTTGAATTTTCCTATTTTTTGTACATGTGTTATTGTGAGTGGCTATGGATAGCCAAGCAGTGGCATGGGATACACAATCGATACGTAAATTCCTCACTTGTGCAACCTTGAAATAAGTCTATTCCCCCAGTTCCTCGGTTTTCCATGGGGTACATAAAGGAGTTGCATGTGCGAAAAAGGGGTCTTGTTGCACCATATGTGGAAGAAGAATGAACATATATGCATTCGATCACACTTAACCCCATTGAGAAAATAGGCGAATCCCACATGGATAAATAAGTAGGGGTATTCAATGGATTCCATTAGATCCAGAAAGGCCAAGCTCGATCTCTCAGTGGAAAAAACAGATCATATGGATATGTGTGAAGAGGCATTGTGGCCCACCAAGGGTCGATGTGATAAATTAACCAAGGATGGACTCCTACAGGGGTGCACAAGAAGCATGCATGATGCCTCGGGGGAGTGAGACTTGCACATGCACATAGACATCATTGTCACAATTAAAGTTCTATGGTCCTAGTTTTTCCATGCATTCAAAAGATGATGTGTCCATTATACAATACCTAAAGGAGAGGCTATTGGGGCGGAAATTAACAATAAATGTTAAAATCTCACCTGGAGATTATGCACATTTAGCGGTAAAGGCAGATGGTGATGCACCATGAATGCAAAAGGGTTGATATGTCTCAGATATCTAGAACTTCGTCGGGGATATCTCATGAAACTCTCGATCATTTATTTTCGATGGGACGATTAGGATGGTATAAGGATAATTTTTTTGGAGGGGATTGATGATTATCATACGACACTCTGAGTTCTTAATGACCCCATGCACGCTTCCTAGTTGTAAAATCATACCCGCCTGGAAAATTTTCTTTTTCCAACTCAATACTTGGTCATCTAAGTGTAGACCTTCCTATTTCTATAAGAAAGGGTCCACAATTTCAATATGGGGGGGAAATAGAAATGAAAGCAAGCATAAATACAGTCATCCGTAGAACCTAACTGAAATAGTTGCAATGGCTTTGTCAAGTAGACCACAGGGCCAAAATAAATCCAGGATTTCCCAATACTGACAGACACCAAAGTCGCCATTTCCTCAATGTCAGTTTCTCCCCCATATCCAATATTAATTTATTGTGAGTTACCATACATGTCAATAACATTTTTGTTGATTGAGCGGGACTCAGATATGGGGCAGTAACCCCGTAATAAACCATTCTCTATATTGTAAGTCCTGGATCTAGAACATCAACCTATCTAACAAAATATTGAACCATTGGTATGATCTAGGTGGATATCAGTGGCCACCCACCTCTTCCATCTGGTTCACATACAAATTTCATCTTGGAAATTATGTTTTTTTATCTTGGCAGGTTTTTTCTAGCTTTTCAGGTCCTAAACTTCTAGGGTTGTTTTGGGGACCTAAACAACATTTTTTGGGACCGCCATAGTCACACTTTCGTCAAATTCAAAGTGTGATGGCATAATGTGTATTCCTAGAATATACCTTTCCAACGAGCTATCGTGCACCTAAAACAAAGATCGTATGCAAAAGTTACGACCTCGGGAAGTTGATGTATCAACTTACCCCATCAAGGCCCACATGACTTTTGCCGCTTCATCTCCTAGGGTTAGGTTATTGGATGTCTAGGTTTTTGGCATTCATGTTTGATGTAAAAGTTCCTTTGGAGACTTATTGTACTCATCTTCTTGTGAATGAGTGTAGCCATCACATCTCTTCTCAGAGATAAGCTGCCACCATTCTAGCAAGCTTGTTTCAGTCTACATTTTTATAGTTTCAACATATTTATCATTTAATAGAAGTAAAGTTTTATTGTATCTCTGTTATTATTCACTGTATCTCTGTGTTAATATTATAGATCCGTGTTTTCATTTTGTTCCACTCATAAATATGGATCAGTGGTATCATAGCGGTTTGCTCTTCATTTGTTTCTCTATGCATGTCCCCAACGAGGTCAGGGTATAAGCAGTTGGGACTCGAACCAGTTGATCCTTTGTAATATCGACCTATCCAAACCCAACGACCACCCATGGAAGAAGAAAATAGAGACGATGGGGCAGGAGATCCCTTTAAATTGTTGCTTTAGGAATCCCTCTCATGACAAAGGAACGAGCTGATTGATAACTTTGCACAAATCCTTTGATGACTGCCAACATGCGACACATCTACCTCAAGCGGAGGTGCCACCCCCTTCAAGGTACAGATCAATTTTGATATTCCTATATTTGAAGATCAAATAGATGTGGATGTTGTAGAAAAATGGTTAAACCTTCTACAAGGGTATTTTTATGTCCACAACTTTTCGGATAGAGAAAAGATTACATTTTCACTCCTCAAGGTTGTCCCCCGTGTCAAAGATTGGTGGGAGGCTTTCTGTGAGAAAAAAGAAAAACAAGGAGCTACATTGTTTGTAGTTGCACCCACTAGGGGTTCCTTCGGGGATATTATTAAGGAAAAATACTACCCTATTGGAAGTTATGACGACTTATATACAATATGGACCACACTGTGGTAGGAAAGGGACCAAACATTGCCAAAGTGCACCAATGTCTTTCATACCTTGCGCACCAAGATGGGTATCAAAGACTTTGAGAAACATCTGGTGCTCAAGTAATGCGGCGACTTGCATAGATACATCTAGAAAGACATGGAGTTTCTGTACATTTCATCCTTTGACATGGCCTATCGATATGCCATGAAAATCAAGCAGAATTTTAAACAAAAGATGCGACAGTTTGGGTCTGCAAACTCCTCACAACAAAAGTAGGGAAAAGGAGGCCCCAACCCACAGAAAAAACGACAGAGAAAGGATGGAGATCCTCAGGAAAACCAATCCAAACCGCAAACAAATAAGGACAATGGGAAGACAAAGAAAGACACTCGGAAATGGTGCGAGTTCCATGAGATCCCCTGGCATAACATCGTTGAATTCTGCTCAAAGAATTCATTGGTGGTTGAGGTGAAAGCCTCTGAATTAGATGCAGGCTCCGAATCTAATTTAGAACCATAAAATGGGATCCAAATCATTGATGAAGAACCTAGTTCCACCATTGCTACCACCACTAGGGTCCATCTCGATGAACCTAATGAACTAGAGGAAGGTGAGCACCTCTTTCATTCACAGATGTGGGTGAAGGGTACTCCACTACACTTAATCGTTGATAGTGGTAACCAGAAGAACCTCATCTCAGCATAGGTCATAAATCAGTTGGCCCTACCAAAATCACCACACTTGTAGTTGTACACCATCGGATGGCTCCGCCAAGGGAGTGATATTCATTTCATCCAACAGTGTCTACTGACCTACGACATCAATCCCTTCAAATATGAGGTATTGTGTGATGTCGCCCCCCTTGAATTTTGTGATGTTCTTTTGGGCCAACATTATTTATAAAAACATCATGTTGTATATGATTCTATGCATCGTATTTTTATTATTACTTTGGACATAAAATTATACAGGATGCCAAAGGTAGTCCCATCTACCACCATTTCCTTGATCTCTATCAAGCAATGCAGGAAGGTCATCTCTCAAACTGCGGAGTTTTTCTTCTTCATGATTCACACTCAAAGTGATCAAAAGGCTACAACCACATCCATGGCCTCCGTGACAGGTCTCTCCACACAGTAGAAGTAAGTGGATAAGGTCGTGGAGGAATACAAAGACATATTCTCCTCACCCATTTGGGTACCTCTGCACTGTTAGGTCAAGCACTCAATCAATCTGACCCCCAGTGCACCGCTACCCAATGGGCCAGTATATCGCCGCTCTTTGTCAGAAACTAAGGAAATCAAGCACCAAATCCAAGAGCTACTCAAAAAGGGGGCACATCTGCCCAAGATCATTACCTTGTGGAAGCCCAATCGTTCTTGTGAAGAATAAATATGGGTCTTGGCGAATCTACATTAATTATCGGGCCCTAAATAAAATCATAGTCAGGAATCAGTACCCAATTACTTGAATTGACGATCTCCTTGACCAGCTTAAGGGCGCCAAATAATTTAGTAAGATTGATTTGAAGTCTGGCTACCACCAAGTCCAAATAAAGCAGACCGATGTATGAAAGACGACCTTCAAGTCCAAAGAAGGTCTTTTTGAATGGTTGGTCATGCCCTTTGGCTTGAAAAATGCCCCAACAAATTTCATGAGGATGATGGAAGATATCTTGCGGTATTTCACCAAATATTTTGTGGTGGTGTATTTGGATGACATCCTCATCTTCAACAATAATTGGGAGGAACACTTGCAGCACATTCGGCAAGTTCTACACACTTTGCGGCAACACAAGCTATATGAAAATTTTGAAAAATGCTCATTCGACATGAACATGGTCTAGTACCTAGGCTACATTGTTGATGAGAATGGGGTGCATATCGATCCAACCAATATCCAGGTCATCCGTGACTAGCCAGCCCTGACCACACTCATTGAGCTTCAGAGTTTCTTAGGCCTTGCCAATTTTTATTGTAGGTTTGTGTTGGGATTCTCCCACATTGCATGGGCCCTTAGCCAAGTGACCAAGGGCGGTGGAAAGGTAAAAATTGTGTTGGGCTAGTCGCAACAGAAAGCGTTCGATGATTTGAAGCAGTGACTATTTTCATCCCTAGTTTTCTCATTACCTGACCTGCAACAACCTTTTGAGATTGAGACATATGCTTCAAACTATTATGTGGGTGTAGTTCTCACTCAGCATGGAAATACCATGGACTATCATAGTGAGACACTATCAGATATTGTTCGTAAGTACCCAACTTACGACAAAGAAATGTACTACATTGTACAATCCTACCGATAGTGGAGGAATTATGTTCTCGGGAAGGAGACAGTCATCCACACTAATCATAATCCTCTACAGTTCATGCAGACACAAGGAAAATTGCAGAATGACTGCCATCATAAATGGTCCACGTAATTGCAATAGTTCCATATCAACATCAAGTATAAGACATGGAGCACCAACCACATCGTTGACTACCTCAATCGACCTCTAGTTGTTGCACTAGCCACGATGCTACACTCCTATGGACATGAGACATCTGAATGGACCCAACTCTACGAGCGATATCCTCACTCTACCACTACCTACCAGATGTTGGGAACAAACAAAACTGTCACCGATTTGCATTTGCAGGATGGGTTGTTGTGTCATCTGGGCCATATCAACGTTCCATCAAGTGAGTGAGCCAAGTTGATTTCGGAAGCTCACTACAGTCGAGTGGTAGGAAACTTCAGCATAGAGAAGACAGTGGCAATTCTGCAGTGACATTTATATTGGCCAAAACTCAGATAGGATGTCAGAAAGTATATCAGGTTCTGCATGGCCTACTCCATTTCCAAACTGGCTATTAAGAAACAAGGCATGTACACCCCTCTTCCTACACCCAAAAGGCCCTGGGAATCCATCTCGATGGAATACATGTTGGGATTTCCTTCAACCAAGTAGGGAAATGACTGTGTTTTTGTGGTTTTTGATCGATTTTCCAAGATGGGGATTATGGTCACCTGCAAAAACAGAATCACAATAGAGATCATTGCCAAGCTCTTCTTTGAATGAGTGTGGGTACATTTGGGATACCACAAACCATCATCTTTGATTGGGACATCTGGTTCCTCATCACATTCTGGTTGAGCCTCTGTTCATGGATGGACACCAATCTCACCAAATGCACATCCTTGCACCCCCAAATGGATGGCCAAATCGAGGTCATCAATAGGATGATCATGCATATTTTTGCATGTACAATTCCAAGAATCCGTGCACATGGGATGAGAGTCTTCCCTATGTTCAACACAGTTACAATAGAGCCACACATATCTCAACTGGCCATAGCCCCTTTCAGGTGGGAATGAGATTTCAACCATTGGGCCCCGTGGATGTTGCACTACCCATTGCGTCCACACAGGTAGAATCATCCCATGCGCAAACTAAAGCCGACAAAGCCACCCGGTTCGTTGAACGAATCCAGCACATCCACCAAAGTGTTCAAGATATTTTACAAAATTCTAATTCCAAGTACAAGCAACGCCATGATCAACATCGGGTGCCACACAAGTTTCACGTGTGAGATAAATTTTGGTTGCACTTGAAGAAATAACGCCTTACATGACCCCATCAGAAGCTTCATCCACTTCGCTATGGACCTTACACCATCATTAAGCTTGTGGATGAAAATTATTTTGAGATCAACATTCCCCCCTTCCTTTGTTTTCACCTAGTGTTTAATGTGGACCTCCTTCAGTCATACTTTCCACCCTTGTTGGACACCTCAGAGATAGCATAACAGTTGACACCAAAAGAGCTCAACCCTGACTGCATGGAACATGCATCCACTGATAAGATCATGGACACATAGGTTAAGGGAACTCACCAATAAAATATTAATCTTTATCAGGTTGTCAAAGTGGGGTAGCTTATGCACCAAGGCAAGTGGCTCAACTGAGGCCAAATTCAACATAGTTTTCCTCATCTGATGGGGGAGCTCAACGCAATGGAGACCATTTCTTCCTAAGAAGGGAGGATTGATCCAGGTGGATATCGATGGCCACCCACCTCTTTCATTTGGATCACATACAACTTTCATCTTGGCAGTTAGGTTTTTTTATCTTGTTAGATTTTTTCTAGCTTTTTGGGTCCTAAACTTTCGGGGTCGTTTTGAGGCCCTAAACAACGTTTTTTGGGCCCAACACAGTCATACTATAAAAAAATTAAGAGTGTGATGGCATAATGTATATTCCTCAGATAGAACTTTCCAATGGGCTACCATGTGCCTAAAACAAAGATCGTATACAAAAGTTACGACCCCAGGAAGTTGATGTACCGACTTAACCCAACATGGCACACATGACTTTTAGCGCTTCATATCCTAGAGTTATATTTTGGATGTCTAGGGTTTCAACATTCATGTTTGATGTAAAAATGTCTTTATATTTTCATTTTACTCATCTTCTTGTGAATGAGCGTAGTCGTCACATCTATTCTCAGAGATAAGTTGCCACCATTCTAGCAAGCTTGTTTCAGTCTGCATTTTTACAGTTTCATCATATTTCTCATTGAATAGAAGTCAAGTTTTATTGTATCTTTGTTATTATTCACTATATCTCTATGTTAATATTATAAATCTATGTTTTCATTTCATTATTCTCATAAATCCATATCATTGTCATAATCCCACACAATTTCTATGTGTTTCTACTTAATCTCCTTGATCTCTATAATACATTGAGACTCTGACTTGGGATTTTGAAATTCCTTTAGTAGATCTCTCTTAATCTTTTTCAGGGACCTTATATGTCCCGCTGGTGCAGTGGCCTTGTACTTCATGTACATGTCAAGGCTATGTCCTTGAATGTGGTTTATAGTTGCGCAATATTCATTGCCTCATCTATGATCCTCTTCACAAACCATATCTCTTCACATGTCAACCAATGTTGTTCTGCATCATCCTTACCCATTCCATGCAACACGGGTAAGCTCAAAGTATATCTTGATTCACCATTCTCAATCTTGAACTATTTCCTCCGATCTAATTTCTAGGTTTTGGGATTCTCAATACTGATACTCTTCTTGGTGAAGTAGCATTGACTTCTCCTTCTTCTTCACTCGTCTCTTCTCTTCTATTTCATTCTACTCTTTCTCCTATTCCAATCACCTTGATATATGTTGTTCCTTCTTATTGATTGTAAATGTGCAAGGGGGTTTTTCAAAAGGGGGGTAAGTCCATCTTCTTCTAACATTTCTTGTGAGGTGACCTAGAGATTTTCCTACTCTCTGGGTCACCTCACAAGAAATGTTAGAAGAATATGAACTTACTATTTTCCAATGCTCCTACCCTGGTTTTGACATATACCTTCTCAAAACTCTCACTGCATGTGAAATGTATGGTCTAGTATAGACCATTGCATACATTAAACTGTCAACTGCAATCACATATGGAGCAAGGGACATATCCCCTTCCTCTTCCAGTGTCTTGGGACACTAATACACATATAAATTTACACCTACAAGAATGGGGACCTTGACTGGTATACATTCCTGCATATTAAACCTCTGCAATATTATCTCGACGTATTTCCTTTGATTTAACCAGAGTTTCATGTTTGTCCGATCTCTTTTAATTTCCATGCCCAAAATGAAATTTGCAGCACTAAGATCTTTCATGTCAAATTTAGAGGAAAACTGGGTTTTCACATCCTAGATAATCTCCTTGTTGTTTCCTATCAACAACATATCATCCACATACAAGACAAAATAAATAAGATGATCACCAATTAATTATAAATACACACAGTGATCTGCTTTGCTCCTTGTGAATCCAAGTCTCAACATATAAGTATCAAATTTTTGGTACCACATCCTTGGTGATTGCTTTAACCCATATAGGGACTTTTTCACCTTGCATACCATATGTTTATTTCCCTTCACAACAAATCCTTCTAGTTGCTTCATGTATATTTCTTCTTCCAAATCCCCATATAGGAATGTTGTCTTCACATCCATATTTTCTACTTCAAAATAAAATGCAGCAACAACAGATAAAAGAAATTTGATAGAAGTTAACTTGGCAACAGGAGAAAAAATCTCACCAAATTCAATTCCCTCTATCTGGGAATAACCTTCTTCTACTAACAAAGCTTTTTATTTCTCAACTTTTCCTTCTACATTCAACTTCTTCTTAAACACTCATTTGTTTCCAATGGGATTTCTTCCAGTTGGAAACTCCACTAGATCCCAAGCCTAATTATTATCCAAGGCTTCCATTTCTTCAACCATATCCTTTTTTCCAGAGTTTTCCATTCTCTGAATCCACCGCCTCCCTAACAGTTCTAGGATCATCATCAAATAGACACATCAAAATTTGAATAGAAATCAAGTGGAGTATACGATCCAGATTTATGAGAAGAATGAAATAAATAATAGTTTGTATACAATAACACAGAGATACGGAGAACAACAACAGATATACAATGAACAATAACTTATATTGAATAAATAAAATAGGCAAAAACTGTAAAATTGCAGAACTGAAAACAACTTGCTTGAATGGTGGTAGATATCTCTGAGAAGAGATGTGGTTGCTACGCACATCCATATGAACAAAATGATTATAATGAGGCTCTAGAGGCATTTTTAAAATTACTCATGAATTCCAAAACCCTAGACATCCAAAAACCTAAGCCTAGGAGATGAAACACCAAAAGTTATGTGGGCCCTGATGGGTAAGTTGGTACCTCAACTTCCCGGGGTTGTAACTTTTGCATACGAAATCCGTTTTAGGTGTGTGATAGCCCGTTTGAAAGGTATTTTAGAGAAATAAACATTATGTCATCAAACTCTAACTGCTCTACAATTTGACTTTGGAAATAAAAAAAAAACATTATTTAGGGCCCTGGAAGTACATAAAGATGTACTGACATGAAAAATTCCAAAATAAGTTAGTTGAAATAGGTAGGCAATCACCAATATCCACCTCGATGATGGGTAGGGATTCAGGATAGCCTCAGAAGTGAAAATCCCACAATTACAAATAAATTTCATCATTATAGAGAAACGTGATGAACTAAAACTTTCAAAAGGAGCCAGTTGGAATAGGTGTGTGGCCACCAATATCCACCTGGATCAGTATACCTTTGTGACTGCCTTATTTCCCAAACCGATCTTCTCAATACTGGAGTATGATTATATTCTTATTATTATTCTTGTTCTTCTTCCCTTGGTAGGACTTCTTATTTGACAACATCTTGGATTTCTCTAAATACCACATCTTAGCTATACATTACCTTCTTAATTTTTTATGGGTTCAAAAGATTATAACCTTTCAAACCATATTTATACCCAATAAAGATACATTTTTCATCATTTTTATCTAGCTTACTCATATTTTCCTTTGGAACATGAACATAGGAATCACAACCAAATACCTTGATATGTGTGAGAGAGGGTTTCTTACCAGTCCATACCTCGTGTGAAGTMTTKTCATATAGTGTTGATGAGGGTGATCGATTGACTAGGTAACATGTAGTGACCACTGCATCTGCCAATAATTCATTTCCTAACCTGGCAYCACTAAGCATGCACTTTGATTTTTCCATCAATGTTCTTTTCATCCTTTATGAAACTCCATTCTGCTGAGGTGTATATGGAGTAGTCGGTTTCCTTGCTATACCGCACTTCTTACATAATTGTTCGAATTCATTTATGMAAAATTCTCCACMATTATCTATCCTCCACACCTTAATTCTTTTCTCTGTTTGATTCTCCACAAKACCCTTAAACTCTTTAAACCTATAAAATACTTCATATTTCTTCCTAAGAAAATATATCCATGTATTTMTCGAGAAGTCATATCTAAGTAGTACACAATTTTTCCCAGTGATGGAATCGACACAGGTCCAAAAACATCATTATGCACCAACTGTAAAATTCCCTCTACCCTCATTGCACCAGAGGGGAATCTTACCCAATTATGCTTTTCATATACACAATGTTCACAGAAATCAAAATCTAGAGAGAAGTTAGACATACCTTCAACCATACATTTATTGTGTAGTATTCAAAGTCTCTTCTCTTTGATATGCCCCAGTCTTTGATGCCACGACATAGTATTTATCCAAAGACTGTAGCCGTTTTTTCTTCTTCAGCTCCAATATCAGGAACAATGGAACCATTGCACCCATCACTAACATTTCTTCCTTTTAACTTATATAGAGTTCCAATCCAAAATCCCTTTAGCAACACCATTGCTCTTTGAACCATCCTGAAGGTTTCTTTCTCAAACATTGTTTTTACCCCTGCATCGTCCATTTTTCTTACAAAAATCAAATTTCTAGCCAATCCCGGGATGTGCAAAACACCAAGGAATGTTCTAATCCTTCCATACATGAGATTCAATTTGAATTTTCCTCGTCCCGTGATTTTTGTCGTTGAGTCATCACCTAGGGGTACATCACCTCCATCATACCTTTCATATTCGCAGAACCACTCCCTGTGAGGAGTCATATGAAAGGATGCACCTGGTCAACCAGCCATGCCTCATGATCTACATGTGTGCTTGAAGAAGCTAAGTACACATCCCCTCCTTCTTCCGTGCAGGTTTTTTATTCTATAGAAGGAGCATCATCATATGCCTTCCCTCTCTCAACACTTTTGGATCTACATTCCTTCTTGTAGTGCCCTTCTTTTCCACATCTCTATCATAACTTTACAAATTTTCCAGGAGATTTAGATATACCCTTAGATTTAGAGCTCCCACTTGAGGTCTTAGATCTATTTCTTTCTTGGAAGCATCCTCTTGCAAATAATGATTATGTTCTATGTCCTTCCATGTTCTTTTGCCTCATCTTCTCTGACAATAAGGATGAGACCACATCATCAAAACTTAAAGTAGTTGTATTAATACCTATGGCCACAACCAGACTATCCCAGGAGTATGGGAAAGAGAACAATAAACTGGTAATTTTGTCTTCATCTGAAATCTTAACATCAATGGATAATAATTGACTTACCATAGTATTGAAGTCATTCAGATGCTCTGTCACCGAGTTTCCATCTTTCATCCTCAGTTTGTACAGCTTCTTTCACAGGAAAAATTTGTTTACCATGGACTTTAACTGATACAAAGTCACTAACTTATCCCATAATGCCTTGGTTATAGCTTCCCCTGGCGCATTTAGTAATATTGAATTTGAGAGAAACAATTGAATTGTACTTTTTGTCTTTCGATCCAACTTTTTCCAGTCTTTTGTTGACGTTCCTGTAGGTGAAGTACCTAGATCCACAATGATCCACTGATATTTTTCCACCAACAAATCTTCCATCTCAAGCTTCCATGACTAAAAAAATTTCCCATTAAATTTCTCAACCTCTATTTTCAAATTGCTCGCCATTTCTTTTCACCCGAAGAATCAATACTACAAATCTCCCACTGTAACAAGGATTATCAAAGACCCAAGACAAAACCCTTGACCACAAAGGCATCTCCCTGAAGTGAATAATTTCTCTAATACCAAATGTAGATTTTGACCTTGTACAATTAATTATTGCATATAGATTCTTAATCAAACAGAAAAGATACAGTATCACACACACATTACACATAAATTTTTACCCTATAAACCCAAACTGGGAAAACTTGCACTTGTTTAGAGTTGCACCTCTAATATTTTATTCATCATATATTCATTTTTTACAATAAAATACATATATAGGATCCAGTGGCATCCAAAACCCCTAATCCATTGAATTAGATTCGTTAACAACCATAATTCCTTAATCGCAATTAGAAAACCATTGGCGAAAACCAAGTGCTGAAAAACTACAAAATAACAAAGGCAAAAAACACCAAAAAACAATTTTTCTGAGGCGTTGTCCCCGAACCCCCACACAGGGGGACTATCCCCCTCTCCTCTAACCCCCCTGCGCGCTTGGTGCAACACAAACACTAAATCTAGTCATGCAGAGAATATAACACATACCCAACAATACTCAAGTATGCATTATTCTTGATTAAAGTTGAAAGATGGTAAGGAGATTTAATAGACACTAGATTTACTAGCCTGATATTCAAGTAATAAAAAAAAAAAACACAAGAATTAGTCATACATGGTGTGGATTTGGGTGACTCTAGATCACGATTTTCAATATGCATATGCTTTGGCTTGGTTTTATTATTGAAAGATATATGGTCTAATCCCCAAACGACTTTATTAGGAAGGTGGACCCTGCAAACGTCATTTCCACCATATTTTTTCCTCACATGTTTTTTTTTATTTCACACACATCTATCATTCTTGTCTCCCTAGTATAATTAAACCTAATATCGTCACTAGTATATACTTGCATGATGTTTATTATGCTTGGTTATGAGAGAATGGTTACTTGATCCACTTCTGTATTAATGGCAATTTCTAATGTGTTAGATAGTTGGGAATGAAAAGAGTGCACTTGGTGTAACATGTATATTTTTAAATGTTCATAATGGATAGTTGATTAATGAGAATCGTTAGTTGATCACTCTTATTAGTCCCTATCATATGCATAGAGGGACTATAGCGATCCATAATTCATTGACTACATATTAATTTTTCCTTTGACCAGAAATATTTGCATAATACCTATTGTTGGAGCTAGGGAACTAAAAACATAGATTTTTATATAATAAAAAGTACCATATATGTACTGACTTGATTGGATAAGAAATTAGAGGTATTATTGCTGGCTTCTCTATTCCCAATGTTTTATATGGGAACATATCCAAACTTTTTATCGTATACAGTCTTTTTGAATCATATATTTTTCCTATGTATTGCTTAAAGGTGGATTAATGCTAGCATTAGTTCAAATGTTTGTATTAGCATTTTCTGCTAGTTGAATATATCCCTGAGTTTTTATTTGTACTAATCATATTGAAATGTTTAGATATCCAAGCTTTATAGTGATCGATAATTCCAAAGTTTATAACGTCCTTGGCGCATGTATTTGTATTGAAATGTATTGACACTTTTTTTGAGGTGCTTGAATAGGTGTGATAGCTTAAATGTTTACATGACACGAGGTCCTCCAACAGGCCTGACAACTTAAATGTTTGCATACCGCGAGGTCCTTAGATAGCCTGACAGACTTAAATGTTTATCTAAATACGCTTCTCGGAGTACATTTTTCCTCAAAATTTTCCATACAATGTTGCAGTAATTTTTTACAATATTGTTGTCTACCACCAGTTGAATAGGCATTCTATCTTTCATCCTTCTTCTAGCCTTGCAATGAAATTTCGTTATTGTTGAAGCTACATACATTGTTTACTAGTTCGGTGAGTGCTTCTTCTTCACTGGTTCGTCGGTTGCTGCTTGTTGCTTTTGTTTGGTTCACAATTCGACCCGCGCTTCTGCATTTCATTGTTTTGGAGTAAGTTTCCATGCCATAGTTTCATTTTCTATTCCTTGTTTGTTCTTCGGTGCTTGCAGTTTGGAAGTAAGAATGTTTTATTATTTCTAGTGACATGCTCGTCATATGTTTCTGGTTCCTTCTGTGCTTCAGCTGCAGTTTCGTAATCATTGGAGATACATATGTTGTTTATTGGTTCGATGGTTGTTGCTTGTTCGTTGGTTCATTGGTTCGTGGGTTGCTGGTTGTGTTTGTTTGGCTCAGGTTTACGCTTTGGGGCCCTGGGGCTGCAGTTCGGCTTGTTCGTGCTTTCTCGTTGGTTTGGTGCTTATTGTTTTCTTTTGTTTGATTCGGCCTTACAGGGTTGGGTATAGCACCGATGGTTGAAGATGTTTTTTTTTTTTTGGATTGTTATTGCTTTTGGGGCGCTTTACGGTGCTTAGCCCCTGCACCCACGAGTCGACATGCAGTTGTTTTATTTTCCCTACCTACCGAGGTCGATATCTATTCTGCTGTGAGATTTTGCTGGTGCTTCAGTGCTGGCATGAAAGAAAATACTTGCATGCAAAATTTTTCGAGAATTACATGTGAAATTGCAATATCCGTTGTTTTTTTATTAAAATAAAGCATATGCAGGTTGCATTTATAAAGCATGTATGGTCAGATGTGCCCATATGAAATTACATGTTCTTTGTCCTCTACATATACTGGTGTGCCCACGATACAACTTGTCTTGTACTTGAGATATGATATGTACAACAAAGATTTTGCAAAATTATATTTGGATGTCTGGAAGCATATTTGGCTAGTTTGCCACCAAAAACCAAAATATTGTATCGTGGGCACAACATTTTGTGTAGAGGATAAAGAACATGTATTTCCATCGGTGGAAGAATATTTGGATACTTTGTCATGGAAAACCATAAATTGTTTAGCTACGGCCATGCAATTTCGTGATATTTTGTGGCTTGTAATATATTTTGGGCTTGGAAAAAATAATTACACAGTTACAACTATGGATGGAGAAGCACAAAGGTTCATGTTTCTGCCTATGTTTTAGACTGTTCGTTGAGTCTCTTTTACTGTATGTACATATCACTTGTTCTACGGTGCATACCAGCTTCCATTCATGTTCATTGTGTTTTGTGCGTTCCCACATTCAAACAAACAGAATAGCTAGAGAAAACAACGGAGTCTTGACTGCATCGGTTGAAGAGGATATAGAAAGGTGCATGCTTGTACTATTATTTTATATTGCGTTGTTTTGTATTTCATTTATTGTCTGTATATGTGTTCATATAGTTTATTGTATGTAGATGTTGCGTGCCTTCCTACATGATAACTTATCTTCATTACATGCCTTCCTGCATACTGACCTACTTCATGTCCGTTGTGTTTTTGTTGCATTGCTACATTTAAACAAATAGAATGGCTAGAGATGACGATAGACTCTTTCATGGGTGAATAGCCATGTTTATCTTTCTTTTACATGTCTTTCTTCATTATAACTTATCTTCATTACATGCCTTCCTGCATACTAGCCTACTTCATGTCCGTTGTGTTTTCGTTGCATTGCTACATTTAAACAAACAGAATGGTTGGAGAGGACGATGGACTCTTTGGCGGGTAAATAGACATGTTTCTCTTTCTTTTACATGTATGTCTTCATACTAACTTTCCTTCATGTCCATTTCATATTCGACGTTGCTACCTTCGAAAAAACAGGTTGGTCGGACAGGAAGATGAATTGTTATGTGCAACAACAGAGGGTTATGTGGTACAATCTTCTAAAATGTATACCATCTGTGTTGGTAAACTAAATATACAAAGTGGGTGCGGGCATATAATATTAGACTTGAAAACGATGGATTTGAAGAAATCAACCTTTCTTCCCTCCCTATTTCTACTTTTTCCATTTTCTGTTATCCCTTTTGTTTTCTAATTGATCTGCTTAGTGGTTTTTCCGAAAATGCCTTGGTGCACCGGTTGGCGGACTAACGGTTTCACATCTATGGTTGTGCTTCTACCTTATTCCATAGTTACCCACTTTGTCAATTGCGGGTGTTGGGCTAGCAGGTTCAAGATTGCTCCCCTGGCTTCCGAGGGTCCGCGATATACAGATTGGTCATGGTGCCCCTCCCTCATGTCATGTTTACTGTTACACATTTTTCCAGTTAAAAAAATCAGATGCATACAATTTTACGGTTATTTAGTCCTTCTGATGGAAAGTATACAATGCATATGCTTGTTTAGTCTTGATGTTCATCTGCACATACTTTCATAAGAAAAATTTGGACTAGTGACATGGGCATGAGCAGTCAGTCATCCTAGACATCAGCAGACCGACAAGGCCAAAGGTAAAGATGCATATGATCTACTCTTACTATGTTTACCAAACAAATATACTCAGCTATATATTCATCTATGGTATGGAGAATATACTGATGTCATCTGCAATACATGGTTTGCAGTTCATAAGAAGTGTCAACAAGTACAAGCGAGACACCGAACGTACCGCATGTTCCGCAGACTAAGAGGTGTGGTTGCAAAACTTTGGCTCCATAGTTCATCGAAGCTATGCATGTACTTGTAGATTTATGCCAGTGAAAGAAGAATACAAAAAAAAAATGCACACTACCATTCAATTTAGTTTTCCTGTTAAAAAATTGTCACCAGGTCTAGAGTTGTAACACCCAAAGTACTATCAATAGAGGGCTTGAACAACCGATGAATTGGACAAGTGTTCGTCAGGGACATAATGGTCGTCTATAGCACCTACTTGAACAAGGAAAACAAAAGTAGATCCATTATGCGTGCTGACATGATATACAAGGAGGCCATGATGAAAATGACACTGACTATTCCTACACAACTTGTCCAGAAACATGCAGAAAAGATATTGTTGGGTAATGGGATATCCATTACAAATTTTAATATATTGCCCAAAATAGTATATGATTGTGGTGATTGTGATCGAATTATTTCTCTCAACGAAATGAGTGTTGTGGAAAAAATTCCCACAGTTTGTTCAGAATATAGTTTCTTCCCGGACATGACTATCATCCAGCTTGCACAGAGCACTAATATTTACCCAATCGGAACGACTGGCGCAACTATGACACTGGTGAGAAAACTTGGCTCGCAACACATTATCCATATAAATGATGGAGAGTCGGAGAGCGACAATGAAATGGTACCACTTTTCATATCCAGTTTTGTCCTTTACTTTCGCATGTGCATGTATCTCGGGTAAGGTACACAAATATTGCATTGTTCCATGTTGCAACTGCAATTGTTTGATACCTATTCAAATTTTTTTTCGTCAATGGAGCAACAATTACATAAAGGAAAGATTCCACTTATGCTCTTCAAAAATATAACAAAGAAAATGGATGTTAGAGAAATGATCTTTTAGAGAACCCAGACAACGTTTGTAATAGAGTTGCGAGCATATATAGTACAGGATATGAAGAAACTAGCTATCTCTACAACTGTTGTGCGTATACATCCACAAAATCATCCTCACTTTGCTTATACAAATAACCTTCAACAATTTTTTGCGGCCTGTTTTATTTTATTTTTATTTTTTTAAGGGAAGGGGGTGCAGTTGTGTATTATATTGTTCAATGTATTAATTCCTATCCTCGTGTTCCCATGTTGAAGGTGTTCTAGTTGCAGCCAATGCGTACTCGACCCCCTTTGAACCTGTGTGTGCGAAATGCAACTCTCCTTCTTCTACCTCCGCTTTGATAAGTGATGATACGATTGATTGTCTGTGATGCGGTGAAAAATGTCCATATATATGGACATTGCCTCAATGCTGCCATCCGAACCGTGGGAAACACAATCGTTCATTGTACGGTTAGGCAACCTCTGTTACAAAATGTGCTTCCTAAGTTGGCAGAATTGTCGTATGAAACATATCTACAGAAAAAGGCAAGCAGTGTCTACATGCTTCGGGACCTTTGGATACACATCAAATTCACCTTAAATGAGGACAATGCAATTTTGCATATCGACTGAAGAAGGGAAAATATATATATATCAACTTTTTCAGGAAACGAAAATACCTCATGTGTCTCTGTAATATTTCTTCAACATCTATATGAATGTTCGTCAGACTCGACTACTTGGGATTGCATGTGCATAAGATTGTTCGGTCCAAAAATGGAAAGCATGGAAACAAACCCCATATATCCCATGGCCCCGATTATTTTCTACTAGGAAAATGTACCAGATGTAACAAAAAACGAATGTTGTGACGTCTTTTCTTTGTATATCAAATTGTTTGATGCAAAGGTCGATGTGACTTGCTCTATGGAAGCTTCTGGGAACTTGCTTGTGGCATGTTTGGAGTTTAGTTGGTTCTTGGTTGTATGCTTCGTCTGTTAGTTTGTATATCGCGGAACTCTGACTGTTGTTTGGAGGAAACGAAACAATAGAATTGAACTTTTTAGCCAACTAGCCTATAAATCCCCCTGATAATTTTTATGGCGATGTGACACAAATGTAGTATGTGGCTTGTTTTAGCATTTTTCCTTAATCGATGAACTTGGTAAAATTAATCTCCTGGAATAATTTCAAATCAACGAATATATATTGTGCGAAGTGCAATTCTGTTATCATATCAACAAGAGGCTCTTAAAGTTCAAATTGGTCGTTGTTATGCTTGCGGTGATAGAATTTTAAAAACTTTCTTTTGTTTCCTTAATTTTTTTTTAAATAAGCGATTTAACATCCTTCAATAATTTTATGTAATTAAATTGTACAATATCAATATTTAATATTAATAATTTAGTATTTGAAAATAATGTTAGATAGGATGACCATCCATAAACAATCACAATCTTGAGCCCACCACTCCTGGAGTCCTTCTGTCAATTTGTATGTCACAGAACTCCAAGTGTTGTTTGGAGGACATGGGACAATAGAAGTGCAATGTTGAGCCAAAGAGCTCGCAAGTCCGTTTGTCAATTTGTATATCACGGGACTTTGGGTGCTATTTATAGAACACAGAACAATAGAGGTTCAATTTTGAGCCCGTCAGCCCGAGAACCCGCGATCCAAAAAGTGGCTAAGTATGGAATGAGGGATCCATACATGCTCTATAAAATCTCATGTCCTTACTTTATATAAGTACATGTTTAGTATGTATTTCTCGTTTCTCGAAAAAATTCTAGGTCTGGAAGTTGGCGGATGCACATGTTCAGATTTCCACTTACTTTTATATCACTAGCCCGACCGACTGCTTCCCCGTTTCAAATTGTACAAACTTTCTTGTCTAATTAAATTATGCAATATCAATATTTATTATTAATAATTTAGTATTGAAAATAAATTTTTTAGATCATGTTAGATAATTGATAGGGATTAGCATCCATAAACAATGGCAATCTTGAGCCCGACAACCATGGACTCCGTCTGTCAATTTGTATATCGTGGAACTTTGAGTGTTGTTTGGAGGACACAGAACAATAGAAGTGCAATGTTGAGCCAACCAAGCCACAGGTCCTCTTGTCAATTTGTATATCGCGGAATTATGGGTGTTAGTTGTAGGGCACGGAACAATAGAGGCCCAATTTTGAGCCCGCCAACCCAAGAACCCGCGATCCAAAAAGTGGCCGAGTATGGAATGTGCGATCCGTACATGCTCTATAAAAATCTCATTTCCATACTTTATAAGAGGACATACTTACTATGTATTACTTGTTTTTTGGAAAACTTCTAGGTGCAGAAGTTGGTGGATTCACGACTTCAGATTTCACTTACTTTTGTATCACCAGCCCGACCGACCGCTTCCCTGTTTGATATTGTAATAAAGAAATATAAAATGGCCCAAGTCCATTTATGCTATCACATCAAAACGAGGCCCTTAATAATCAAATAGACGGCAAGTCCTCTTGTCAATTTGTATATCGCAGAACTCTAGGTGCTATTTGTAGGGCATGGAACAACAGAGGTCCAATTTTAAGCCCACCAGCCTGAGAACCTGCGATTGAAATAGTGTCTAAGTATGGAATGAGGGATCTGTACATGCTTTATAAAATCTCATGTCCATAGTTTATAAAAGTACATATTTAGTATGTATTACTCGTTTCCTTCGAATGTTGTTAGGAAGACATGAAACAATAAAAGTGCAATGTTGAGATAGCTAGTCTGCAAGTTCGTCTATCAATTTGTATATCGCGGGACTCTGGGTGCTATTTGTAGGATACAGAGCAATAGAGGCCTAATTTTGAGCCCACCAAACCAAGAACCCATGATCCAAAAAGTGTCCAAGTATGGAATGCGGGATCTGTACATGCTCTATAAAAACCTCATGTCCATACCTTATAAGAGTACATACTTAGTATGTATTATTCGTTTTTCGGAAAACTTCTAGCTGCAGAAGTTGGCGGATTCACGACTTCATATTTCAATTACTTTTATATCACCAGCCTGACCAACCGCTTCTCTGTTTGAAATTGTAATAAATGAATATAAACTGGACCAAGTCCAATTGTGCTATTACATCAACACGAGGCCCTTAAAATTCAAATATTCTGTAAGTCCGCTTGTCAATTTGTATATCGTTGGACTCTAGATGCTATTTGTAGGGCACAGAACAACATAGGCCCAAAATTCATCTCGCCAGCCCGAGAACCAACAATCCAAAAAGTGGCTAGGTATGGAATGAGGGATTCATACATGCTCTATAAAATCTCATGCCCATACTTTATAAAAGTAAATATTTAGTATGTATAACTCGTTTGTTGGAAAAATTTCTAGGTGTGGAACTTGAGCGATACACGTGTTCAAATTTCCACCCATTTTTTATATCACTAGCCCAACTGACCTCTTCCTCGTTTCATATCATACAAAATTTTTGGAACGCAAGTTTCAAAATACGTGGGTTTTTCTTTGAAATAAGATATTTAACATCCTTTAATAATTTTATGTAATTAAATTGTACAATATCAATATTTAATATTAATACTTTAGTATTGAAAATAATGCTTTTAGGTAGTGTTAGATAGTTGATAGGGATCACCATCCATAAACAATCGCAAGCTTGAGCCCGCCAGCCCTGGAGTCCATCTTTCAATTTGTATATGGCAGAACTCTGAGTGCTATTTGAAGGACATAGAACAATAGAAATGCAATGTTGAGCGAACCAACTTGCAAGTCCGCATGTCAATTTGTATATCGCAGAACTCTTAGGTGCTATTTGTAGCACACGGAACAATAGGGCCCCAATTTTGAGCCCGCCAACCCAAGAACCCGCGATCCAAATATTGGCCTAAGTATGGAATGCGGTATCAGTACTGATCTATAAAATATCATGTTCGTACTTTCTAAAAGTACATATTATGTATTACTCGTTTTTTCGGAAAATTTCTTGGTAAGGAAGTTGGCAGATTCACGTATTCAGATTTCACTTACTTTTATATCACCATCCCGACCGACCGCTTCCCCATTTCATATTGTACAAACCTTATTGTCTAATTAAATTGTACAATATCAATATTTAATATTAATAATTCAGTAGTGCAAATAATGTTTTTAGATAATCTTAAATAGTTAATAGGGATTACCATCCCTAAACAATCACACTCTTAAGGCCGCCAACCCTGGAGTCCGTCTGACAATTTGTATATCACGAAACTCTGAGTGTTGTTTGTATGACATGAAACAGAAGGAGTGCAATGTTGACCGAGCTAGCCCGTAGGTCCTCTTCCCAATTTGTATATCGCGAAATTTTGGATGCTATTTGTAGGCCACAGAACAATAGAGGCCCAATTTTGAGCCCGCCAGCCTGAGAACCCGCGATCGAAAAAGTGGCTATGGAATGCGGGATCCGTACATTCTCTATAACATCTCATGTTCATACTTTATAGTACATATTTAATGTTTATTACTCGTTTTTCAGAAAATTTCTAGTTTCTCTTTTCTCTCTGCTTTCCCTTTCTTTACTTACTCATTTTTCAGAAAATGCCTAGGCGCGGGATTTGGCAAATTCACGTCTTCAGATTTCCATTGTTACTTTTATATCACCAGCCCGACCGACCGCTTCCCCGTTTCATAATGAACAAACTTTTTGAATCGCGGGTTCCTGCATAGGCAGGTTTAACATTGCGTTTCCATTGTTCCGTCGCCTGGAACTAGCACCCAGACTTCTGCGATTTACAAATTAGCAAACAAATCCCCCTTCATATCGTATGATTTCGCTTTCTGTTTACTTGATCCTTTTTCCCAATGTCTCATTATTATATATATAGAACCATAAGTTCAATAATATACAAATTTCCCTCTCGCCATTACGCTTCCGATGTTCCCCTACTCACAAACAACAGCCGAAATTCCGCGACATACAAATTGACAGTCGATATCTCTCACTGAGATGCAATATGACCATCGGCCCTTCACGTCTCCTAGGTATATATTCTTCCCTTTTTATTTTGTAACTCGCCCGACCGCTTTCCATACTTGGGCATTTCTTGGAATCGGTTTCGTGGGTTGGCGGGTGCATGAAATGTACAATGCTTCATCGCAATTCACCATCACCACTATCTTCGTACTTGTTTCCAGATATGAAATAATTAAGCTTTAATGATAGTAGTTCATCCTGCAGGAAATGTTAAGATTGCCATTAATGTCCGGAAGGCCGGAGAATATTTGTCATTACTACGAATTAAACCAAGATTTGTGCAGAAGTATGTTATCCTTTCCAACTATTCATTCCAAACATGATGCAATCTATTTTTGTGCGTCGGCGGGTTGGCGCCTTTAAGAAATTTCTAATTCTTAATCTCTCTTTGTCATCACTGCGACCTTCACACTTTTTTCTAAATATGCAATTGGTGAGATTTAATGGTAACAAATCATTCTGCACGAACCCTGGAGATTTTCATTGATTATCGAAAGGCTCGAGGAGATATTCCATTGATACACATTAAACCATAATTTGTGGAGGGTTATATTATCCCTCCCCAATTTTCATTTGAAACATCGTCTCAAGAAAACGGAAATTTTCGTTAACTTGTGGCAGCAGCTCTGTCCAGATACAGTAAAAAAATTCGAGCATAATGGCCAGAGGTTCCACTATTCCAAGGCATATTCTTACTACTCATCTCCCTATGCCCAGGAGCAAAAAAGGAGATGGTCCCTTGGTATACCGAGAGATATATTTCAAGCCAAAGAATTCCAAGGCAACCCTTCCTTCTCAGAGAACCTGCCCAGTTGCATTGATGGTTGGCACAGAGGTTGATGTCATGGATTCCGAGCCGGAAGAAGATGATTTGATGGGTGATGATACGACAATGGATGATGGAAATGCAGAGATTCTTCCCACTCCTGCGCTGAAATTGAAATCAAGCATAACGGGCAGAACTTCCCGGCTTAGTGATGGTGGTCCTGACAACACCAAAAGGAGTTTCAAAAAATAAACCGATGCTAAACTCAATAGCCGCTTTGTAGCGCAAAAGTAGGAATTCCAGAGGTCCAAATTAGTCCATTATGGGAGGAAGATTTTCATTGTAAATAAATTATATGTTGATGCTCCCAGAGATATATTTGAAGCCAAAACATTATTCACTTGCAGGACTATTGTCTTGTTCTCTGTATATACAATTAACATCTTTGGGAATCAGGTCCAGAACTCTCACTGCTGCAAGGCATATTTCTACGACTCATCTCCTTCCACCTAGAATGGACTAATTTGGGCCTCTGGAATTGCACATGCAACCTGCGTCCATGAAGTTTTTTCGACTATGCAGAGGCAGTTTCTAGTTGTATCCTAAGTTTCAGTAAAGGGATATTCCATTTTCCCTGCAACGTTTTTTCGTTTTCCTCCTCACGGGAAGCTTCTGAAAACTATCAATTTTACCACAAGATGATTCATCGAGGAGAAAACTGCAAGGATATTTCATACTGCGGATCTCATGCCTGTGTTTATGGCAAATACATTCAATGTTTTGGCCCGAAGAACTAGGTCCAATTTCTAAGGATAGATGTACAATACTCAGTGTTTTTCTTTTTTTTAAAATGGATTTGCTATTAAAAAAAATTGCCTTGGAGTCTTCGTTACTACTTCTTTTCTGGATTTAACGCATGTTCTCATTGGCATGGTTCGGTGGTCTCGTAGTTATTCGATATTGTGTTTACTTAGGTTATTTTTTCTAAGATAGAACATCTAAGAATTATATGACAATGTACTGTGTCAATCCACCAACCTTTTATGCAAACAAAAAAATGGATTACACACAATTTCAAACCAACGTTCAATTCTATTTGTAATGCAGATAGAACATAGCAATACCAATGTACAATCTTGCAACAAAATCGTCATTCTTGTTTATAGACATGCAATTATTAAATTTTAATGCTAACAACCATAATGCAAGAAGTTTAATACTTAAGTTAATATGTTACAATCATGGAAGAATGTATCAAGAACACACTTACACCCACACGTTCCAAAAAAATCTAATATTCAACAAGCATTTGCTGGCAATTAGTAGAAAATGAGTTTAATACTTAAGTTAATATATTACAGTCATGGAAGAATGTATCAAGAACATATTTACACTCACATGTTGCAATAAAATATAATCTTCAACAAAGCATTTGCTGACAATTAGTAGAAAATGATGTTTTTGCAAAAATGGTGCTTCTTTGAAACCAATTTGCGCTTACGAAAATTGCCCTCCGCCTTTCTATTTTTCCACTATTTTATCCCCTGTAGTTTCTCTTCCTGGTTAATCATTTTATTTCTGAAAATGCCTTGCTGCGCGACTTGGCGGATTCACGCGTTTCCACCGAGCGCTTCCCGTTTCTTTAAATTGTCACTCTATTGTTCTGTGTCCTACAAGTAACACCCAGAGTTCCACGATATACAAATTGACAAGCGGACTTTTACGCTAGCTGGCTCAACATTGCACTTCTATTTTTTCGTGACCTCCAAACAACATTCAAAGCTCCGCGATATACAAATTGACACATGGGCTCCAGGGCTGGAGGGATCAATATTGCCATTGTTTACGGATGGAAAAGTGCTAAAACGAGCCATACTACATTTGTGCCACATAAGCTATATTAAAGGGCGAAGCATTTCCTCTATAGTTCTGTGTCCTACAAACAACACCCACAGTTCTGCAGTATACAAATTGACATTCGGACTTGCAAGTTGGCTGGCTAAAATAATGACTTGGAGTTTCACGATATACAAATTGACAGACAAAGCATACAACTGAAAACCAAGTAAACTCACGGATCGCATTCCAAGTTGTTGTTTTCTATGCCCACCAACTTTGCACTTCTTTCCAAGTATATATATTTGCAGGAAAATGGGATATCTGTTACATATGTGAATATATTGGTCCTTCTTTTCCATCTTCTATACTTGGCCAAATATTCATTTCTCTTTTCCTTGAAATTTATCTTTCTCGTCACCTATTTGTTTTTTCAAAAATGTATGGTTGCGCACGTTGACGGACTTGTGGGTTCACGCTTACACTTGTGCTCTTATATTGCGACACCGACTGACCGCTTCCCCATTCCATACCCAAACACTTCTCCGATCGTGGATTCCCGATAGGCGGGCTCTATATTGGACTTCTATTGTTCCATGACCTGCGAACAGTATCATCACTTCCGTGATATACAAATTTGTTACAGATGTGAAATTCCATACCCAGACACTTCTCCGATCAAGAATTCTCGATAGGCGGGCTCTAGATTGGACTTCTATTGTTCCATGACCTGCAAACAATACCCTCACTTTCGCGATATACAAATTTACAACCAGACTCAGATCATACCCTCTTCTGTATTATGGTCTACCTATCATGCCCTCTTTCGTGGTATACATTTTGCATTGAAAACTTCCAAGAAATACAATTTAACCATTGGGTTCTGACATCTTCTGTAGAACTATTGTCACCCCATTTTGAAGCCCATCTGTTTTCTTTCCATACTTTCCATTTCTTTGAATTTCTTTGGCAGATCGTCGGTTTGGTGGGTTCAAGAAATATTCAGTTCCTAGTCATTGTTTCCTGTGCCCGCACTCCTTTGCAATTAACAATTACCAATTATATACAAGATCTTATCTCTAGGCATGCAATTAGCAAGCGCTAATTTCAAACATCATGGAATGTCATTTGTGTGTCGTCGGGTTGGTTCGTTCACGAAAAATTCAAACCTCGCTTCCGAGAATGAGTCCTCCTGACCGTTTCCCTATTCCATACTTAGCCAGTTTTCCAGAATTCCACAAATATAGAAACCGGCCGCTGAACTGCCCCATCATGATCTCTTCCATTTTACATGTTTTGCAGTCTAAAATTCCAATACATAAAATTTGACCGTGGAACACTCGCCTCTCCTGAGTATCCCCGTAACCCTTTTTTGAATCCCTTCTGACTGCTTTTCAGACCTTGCCATTCTTTCTTTGCTCTCCCTCGTCTTTGTGACCTTCACACTTATCTATAATAAAAGGAAAAAAATGGTTATATATATATATATATATATATATATATATATATATATATACATATCTTGTTTCTAAATATGCAATTACTGGCATTTAATTCTAACAGCTCATCATGCATGAACCATATAGATTGTCATTGATGGGAGAAATGCTCGAGGAGATCTCTTATTAATGTGCATTAAACCAAGATTTGTGGGGGGTTACATTATCCCTTCTGAGTATTGATTTCAAAATCATTAAATGTCGTTCGCACGTCGTCACCTTGGTATGTTCACGAAACCTCCAATCCTTAATTGCTCTTCACCATACCCGCCACCTTCGCATTTCTAAGTATGCAACAAGTAAGCTTTACTATTAACATTTCATCATGCACCACCCATATAGATTGTCATTAATTAGTGAAAGGCTCGAGGAGCTTTCCCATTCATAATCATTTAACCAAGATTTACCGGAGAGTTACATTATCGACTCTAACTGTTCATTTCAACCATCGTTTGGAGAAAACAAATGCTCTCATAAACCTATAGCATCATCTCGACAGTAGTTCTGTGGATATACAGTGAATATCTTTGGGCGCGAGGACCAGAACTTCCAGTGGTCCAGGGCATATTCTTATTAATCAACCTCTACCGCAGAGAACCGAGTAATTTGGACCTCTTGGATTGCTCGTGCAGGCTGCGTCCCTAAGGTTTTTTACTGTAAGGACCTGGTCTCTTGGTGTGCCGATAAATTTATTTAAGACAAAAGAATTATTCCACTGCGGGACCACTCTTTTGTTTCTTTGTCACCTCAGGTCTTCCACCAGATGTTAAGATTGTCAGAGACAACATTGATGTTCAAAGGATAATATTGCAAACAGTTCCTAGCAAAGCATAATAACGGGTTGGACCTCTTGCCCCATTTATTGGAAAACTCGCTTCTAGTTCCTGAAGATATTACAAGCTTGCATGCTAGTTCATTTAGAAATCCATTTCGCGAAATTGCTTGGCTGTTTACAAGAATAATGGGACAGGAGTCCACAACAACTATTTCCCAGATGGATATTTATATTTTGTATTTCACGGTCAACGAACAAGCCATTTTTTATTGGGGCAAGTTAATTTCCCATGAAATCTGTTCCCAATTGTCAAGCTTCAAAAGGGAAAATAAATTTTATATGTCATCCTACTTAGTTTTTGCGATAGCTCATTCCTGTCAGTTTCCACAACTATCTCTGTCCAAGAATGTCAACTGGGAATTTGACCTAGTAACATTCTGGTACCAAGCCTTGTGGAAGCACAAGGCTTCCCACTATTTTTATGAGGTTTTTAATGGCTTCGTGTCTATTTTCAAAGTTTTTTTGTTAGGAGAATATGCTCCCCGCATATCTGAACATGCAACCAGTTTTTTGGACAGGAAGGGGACACTTGAACATTTGGATAATTACATTGTCCTAAGAATTTTTGGCTCCACGGAAAAGCATGCTCTCCTTCCATGTCACATTACGGACAAAATGTTTTTTGCAGAAGTAGCATGGCAATACAACTATTGGTTTCATTTGATGCAAAAGAAGAGAACAAAACAGTTCATTCCTTTGCCTTGGAAAGTAGGGGAGTTCGTGTTGAAAAACGTCAACAAAATTGAGGAATTCACAACGCATTCTAGCATCTCCAACTTGAGATATGATGAAAGCATAAGAGGGTTCGACCCCTATAATATTTTTCGAAAACGTTTACAAACACTTGGCCTCGACGATTGTTTTATCAAAAAACACCTGCCCGAAAACAAAGACAGTGGCGACAACGCTCCTTCCTATGATGTCGGCAACCTAGACATAGTGAAAAGTTTCACTAAATTGTACACGCAACAGGGGAAAGGCCCCGGTGACAAGAGTGTTCAATCAAAAAATAGCACTCCAAAAAGTACAACATCCCAAAGCATCACTCTAACGGCCCACCACAACAACAAAGAAACTCAGAGTTCTTCAAACAGAGGATGAGATAATGACCCTCCTCGCTCTAAAATTGATAGTTCTCACAAGCTTCCAGTAGACAAGAAGAGAAAAAAAAATGTGGGACAGGCGGAAGAGCCGGAAATTCAAAGTGAGAACATGGAACTTGACACTGATCTGGATAGCATGCTCCGCTACCTTGATCAGCCCAGAGACACCATCCACCATAGTCGTCCAATGGACATATCCGTTACCGAAAATTTTGACGAAGATGAATCCTTCGTGTTCCAAAGCGTTGTTTTTGATAGCAAGTCCAAAATATTGATAATTGAGAAAAAAGATGTAAAAAATAAGAAAGGAAAATATCGTTCAGAGGTTGACCTTGCCAACATGCGGTCGTCCCAAATATGTCAACTTCACAATGCGAGTGGATATGCACTTCATGAGTCCATTGGAGGCATCGAGGCCGAGAATGCCATACTGAAGGAACAGGTCAAGGAATTAGAAGAGGCTTTGATTCCTATGCCATTGCCTATCAATCCTTTGGCAATAGCCATGCCTGCCACCCCTACAGCTAACGTAAAAGCATCCTCCACCTTCATCTCATCCTGTAGAGGATATGTGGAGAATAATATCAAGAAAAGAATGGAACTAGTTACCGAGGCGTGGAAAACATCACAAACCATCACTTCCCTTGGAACCAGGGCACATAATTTGCTCCAACATTTGCAGGCGGAGTTAAAAGATGAAGAAAAATTCTATTTAAAAACAGTCCTTCCTTTTGGCACCATTGTGAACAATATGATAGAAACAAAAAGAAGAGAACAAGCTCTTCCATCCAATAACCGGATTGGTCAATTGAATGCATGTTGGAAAGAAAAAGTGAAGAACCTACATATCATTGTTCAATCATGTGAACAAGCCATATCGAAGAAAGATAAATTATTCACAAGGTTGTCAAGAATAAACTTAGCCGGAAAAACCAACAACTTCCAAGACCCTGACTTAATTGTAAACTCCTTGCCCTTAACTAGGAAAGAGTTCGATAAACATGTTGTTATGTCTAAGTCCTTTTCTCTAGAAAAAAATTACATCATCCTTCACTATGATGAAGCTCTCGTCGATGACTGGCTAGTCAAATATTCAGTACATAATGAGGAAATTCATCAGGCTCTATGTAATGTTTCTATCGACTTCTGGGAATTAGAAAACGATCTTTTCAACATAAAAATTCGGAATGATATTAGTGTCACCCCAATGAGAAGCTATATTGAAGAATGGCTCGAAATCGAATTGAAGCAGGCTGCTGACGAAAGGCAACAGACAGTTGCCAGGATTTCAGCAACCGTCGACGACATCAATGAAACGGAAGTCGTCGACGACATCAATGAAACGGTAGCTGCAAGAAAATAGCCAAAGGGCTCATATGTACCCTTATTGTAAGTCTACTGATCGCATCCTGCTTTGTTTATCAACCCAGTTATTCCATTTTTTTAAATAGATATGTATAGGCAAACACTTATACATTTCAATTTATTTTTTTGCAGGTATTGCACTCTATCTTCTTTCTACAATCATGTTTATTGTACATATTTCTCTAATGGTCCGTGGGAGCCCCAATCCCAGTCTACATGACAAACACATTGAAATTTGCATTTATATGTAACAGACTTTTATTTTTTTATATATTTCAAAATTTCCAGTAGTATGTAACAAACTTTTATTTTTTGACATATTTCAAATAAAATTGTTTTCTTATCTCCTTTAAAATTGATTTCTTCATACATTTTATCTTTCACCGGTCTATATGACAAATGCATTTAAATTTTTATATGTAACAAACTTTTATTTTTTTATATATTTCAAAATTTCCAGTAATATGTAACAAACTTTTATTTTGTTACATACTTCAAATAAAATTGTTTTCTTATCTCCTTTTAAATTTATGTAAAAAATAAATGGTGATCTGCATGCCAAGCGTATACATGTTTCACACAACATTTCCGTGATATACATTTCAAAATTTCCAGTAGTATGTAACAAGATTTTATTTTTTTACATATTTCAAATAAAACTATTTTCTTATCTCCTTTTAAATTTATGTCTTCATACATTTTTATCTTTGACCAGTCTATATGACAAATGCATTTAAATTTTCAATTTATTTCTTCCACTGTGAACAAATTTGTAGTTTGTTATATACTTTCAAAAAAATAAATGGTGCTTTGCATGCCAAGCGTATACATGTTGCACACATGCATTTAAATTTCCAATTTTTTTCTTCCACTGAACAAATTTGTAGTTTGTTATATACTTTCAAAAAATAAATGGTGTTCTACATGCCAAGCGTCATTTACTTATGCCCCATGTTGCACACAACATTTCCATTAAATAGATTTTTCACCGAACACTTTTATCATTTACAATTCGACCCCATTTTCCACAATTTGCTTTGTAACCTCATTGGTGGGGACTATGCTGCCACACAACCTTGTCTATATTTGTATATGTGTAGTTTGTTGGTTATATTTATGATGGAATGGAAAAGAAAATGAAATTACCTGATGGTATATAGTAGCATTAGGGTTCGTGGATTTATAATATTGAAAATAAACCGACTACTCTCTAGTATGCTTGTTCATGTTTGATGAATTGAATTTTAGGTGGCATTATTACATAATGCTTTTGTATTTAAAAAAAATGTGTCCCTTCTTGAGTCAAAGTTGACTCCTATTTTTAGGTTAAGTTAGCATAGTGTAAATTGGTTTACATACATGATAAATTCTTGTGGCATAGGTAATTTCTTTACAATTACTTGTGTCATGGTTTAAGCACTGAGCCAATGGTTTGGTTTATATGATAGTTGATTTTATAAAAATGTTTGATAAAACAATAATGGGAAAAGGACATAGCTCTTATGATATGTAAATGATGCATATATGGTTAAGATCTTATTGTGTGATTCGATTTATATAGCACGAGTCTTTGGTAACTACATTAAAATTTGATTCCAAGTTTTGTTCCAAGGAGGGAAGTATGTAATGCCCCTCCTTTCCTAACATTGTTTTAAGAAGGATTAGGAGTTTAACCATGTTAGTGACCATGTTTCTAACTATTCTCTATATATATGACATGTGGAAGGTACTTGATTGACATGATTGTAATTGATATTCTTAATTTTTAAGTTGATTAGCATATACATTGTGATAGATATATGCATAGATCATGAAATGAATACTTACAATGTGATCAAGTTTGAGTTGTGTTAGGTGGACAAGACTCGCATGACTCCTTGGTGGAGTTAGTTGAAGGAAGATGAAGGTTATGGAAGCCAGAATAAATGTTGTGAATGCTTAATGAAACCAATTGACTTTCATTGTTATTATATTGTATATATTTCATATCAATGTGCATGTGTTGTGACATGATTGCATTGATCTAAGTGGTGCAAGACATTGGACACCTGAGGGGGCAGATATGGTTGTTTGGTAGAACTCTAGATTGGGAGTCAAACAATAAATATCCATGGAGGGTAATTGGTAATATTAAGCAATTAACTAATATAATTCTTATATGATATCAATCTACATGATATGTGTGTGGTTATTAAATGTGCAGGATACATGACAAGCCTTGTCAATAGATGGGTGTGGTCCATAACAAGTGAATTCTTAATGGAGACATGGAGTCTCAATAGAGGTGTGGAGTCTATGTTTGTAGAATATATGGATTCTTATGAATGGGGCATGCAGTAAGGTGGGATGACCTTACTCGCCAGTAGCTAATTCTTTTATATTCCTAATTAAGCTAAGGTAAAATTAAAAAGAATCCATGGTTGAATTAATTCATAAATTAACTTCCCACTTTCATGGGGCTCTTAAAAAATACTTTATTTTATTTTAAAAAGGTATTTAAGAAAATAAAATAAAGAAATAAAAGGGTGATGACACATGAGGGGGGAGAGTGATGAATATTAAGGAATTTATTAAATAAGAAATTCCTAATTTTGCATGAAGGGGATGAGGTGGCTAGCCTCATTGGATCTATAAATAGATGGAGAATTCATGGTTTGGGGGGACCTAGAGAACACATAAACATTGTATAAACTTTTCTAGCATGGATAACTTAAATACAATGATAGTTGGGAATCTAAAAACAATATGGAAATACTAAGTTGGATGTTTTCTAGTGGATGGTAAAATCCATGTTGCATTTAATCTGCACCCAGAACTAGTTATGAACCCACACAACTTGAGGGTCTCATGGAAAGAATTTTTCCTTGAGTATGGCTGGGAGGAAACCGAAGAAACCATGAGAGTAGGAAATGGCAAAGGAATTTGAGTTCATGGATGGAGCATTGCTAAACTTGAAGAAAGTACCTACCAATCATGTATAATTTCATTGGTATTTTGATTGTAGTTTATTTCTAATTTTGTTTTGTACATATTTGGTCACCTAGGGATTTATGGTGATACTAACCTAGTTACTGGTATAAGAACTCTACTTTTTCTGATGATATATTTCTTCTAACAAAGTATGGGAAAGAATTCTAAAAGCATTCTAGAAAATATGAAGCGAAATGCCAAGAAAATGCAGAGGCTGTTGTGTTATGTGTCTCTACTCTTAATATGCAATTTAATGGTAAGCTCTTGAATTTGTATTTTCCAACTAAATTAATTTGCTTAGATTGCCTTATTCCCAATTTTTCCAATGCATTATTGAGAGGTTTTTTGATATCCATATGGATGGTCTTGATCAATTTAAGCCCATCCTAATTTAGTGAGTGTTGTGCTTTATATAATTTTTCCTAATGTCTACAAGATATGTGTAAAAACCTCAATGCTTCATTTGCTTTGCCATGGAAATTCATCTTTCCTAAAAAAAAATCAAGCCATGTTAAGGGTTTATTTTGGGTATGAAATTGGCATGAGTAACTCATTAGAATGGGAAAAATTATGTTTTCTCCATTAGTTGATTGTCTTGTGCATTATGTCACCATATTAAATAATGTGTAAATTAAAAACCCAACTTTTTTTATATTGTGAGATGCATACATAGTTTTGATTACCTAGAAGATTCATATAATTGTTTTTATACCTAGATTTGAAATAATGTAAAAAAACCCTTGATGTCTTGGGAAAACCACGTTGGATGCGCAATTCCAAACCAAAAATTGTGCATGTTTTTAGTAATTTGAATATGTTGAATCAACCAATTTGGGGAAGTGAACTGAACTTTGTTGTGTGAATTATTTTGGCACTATATTTTGAGTGATTTAAAACCATTGACAAGGAAAATGCATGCCCAACCTCATGGCATTCATTGCATACAAAATTATGTTTGTTATAACATTTTTGGGTGGTTGATCTGATGCAAAATATGTGAATTACTTCTTGTAAAATCCATTTATTACAAAAAATGAACTATTGTGGTATATTTGTTGGCCAAAATTTTAATAAACAACCCTCTTAAGAATGCACACAAAGTGTTTGATAATTTGTCTCAACTAAATGGAATTGAGCATATTGATTATGGGCACATATAGATTTACAAATTAGTCTTTCATGTATGAATTCTTCTAGGGAAAATCTAAAATGTTTTAGATATTTATTTTACTGCTGGTATCCAAGTATTAAGAGATATATACACAAAATCACAGAGTAGGAGCAAACTAAAATTCGAAGTTTTGTGTTTAAATGTATAAACCAACATCTATGACCATCCTTTGGTTAATGCTTCAACTCTAAATTATTGGTTGTTGGGAATTTGGTCAACATGTGTATCATTAAATTTTTTTTTTGCATAGTATTCAAACCTCAATTTTACATTAAAAAATATTGGCAATAACCTGCATATCAAAAAGATATATATTATGGATGAGCCCAATTTTCAATAAGATGTCAATATTTGGTGGATATGTGCATACAATTTTTGCTTGGCTTTGCAAAAACCTCTCCAAAACATTTCCTTGTGGAATATGATCATATGATGATATAATGATATGCTAAATATGTGAGCATGGGTAGTACATGTTGACTATTTAATGAAATTTCTGAATGAGTTATTATCTCGTGGACTACCATGATTGCAATATTTGTCAAATGGATTTGGCAAGAAAGCCTTGCAACTTATAAAGAGAATGTGGTAGATTTGAAGCCAAACCTAAATCACTTTTTTTATCATTATTAGGGCCTATACATTTTAAGAAGTGGGTTGAATTTAATGTCAAGAAGTCTCCTTATTGGTGTGCATAATAAATATGTAATCATAGAAATTATGTGTAAAGTGTTTACAAAATTATAATAACATATTGAACTTTCATGTTTTCAAGATATGTCCAAAATCATCCTAATAAAAAAACCCTTGGTATCAATTTTATGAATTCAACGGGTAGGAATAAGACCAAATAACTTCACTTCCATCAATATTCTAACATGCCTATCTCACTTATGTTCCCACAATCATATGTGCAAGAAAGAAGATTCCCATACATTTTATTTATGGGACCCCTTTTCCTTTTGGTTTTTTTACCCTTTACCATATAAAGATCAACTTGACTTTTTTATGCCATTTGGCCTATTTGCATGCAGAGATATTATGGCTAAGGATTTCTCTTTTATTAGAACTTTTATGTATATTGAGTCTACAAACATCTATGTCCATAATTAATGATATTCGGAAAAGTATACACACTATGTTACTTAGTGGTGTGCAAGAATTACTCGATCATGTTCTTTTTCTTATGAAAAGACATAATCTCACAAGTCTAGAAATGGTGTGGTTATGATGACACCTAGAGTTGAAAACTATGGTTATGCACAACATGATTGCGAAGTCAAAAGCAACTTTATCCTCACTTGCACCAGATATTCCTCTTGTTTAACCATTGTACACCAACGTAGTATTCCGAAATGACTTTGATCATAATTCTCCATTGCATACATATGTACATCTATGTTTTATAAATGATGAATAGAATATGAAATCGTTGAATGATAGATGGACTCTTTAGCGAAGACTGACTCTACGAAGGATAATAGGTTAAATCGGTTAGCATCGATGACTAATGGGTGTTACATTACAACTATCATAACTACCTTTTTGGGTCTTCTCATCAAAGACAACATTTCTTCACATATAATATCTTGTTTGACAAGGTTAAAAAAATTGTAGGTCTTCAACTTTTTACAGTGTTCCATCATGACACAAGCATGATTCTTCACGTCCAGTTTCTTCCTTAAACATGAACCCATGCTATGGATCCAAACGTTCTAAGATGTTTGATCAAACATTCCTCTCCACTTTTTTATTTTAATCACATCCTATAAAAATTTAGTCATATTAGATTTAACAGATAGTCTAGGCAATAGATAACTCCCATAACTTAGTTAAGAAACCTTTGGCCTAAAGCAAATAATGTGTAGGCAATAAATAACTCCCATAATTTAGTTGAGAAACTTTTGGCCTAAAGCAAATAATGTGTCATTTCAACCAAAGTCTAATTCTCTTCATTTATTTATTTTGCAAATGCTATTCTATAGAGGTGTGTAAGGTAGATACCCCTACCAAGAGATATCATTTTATGATAAGTAATTTTCAACATTTTTGCTCATATATTCTTCCCCATTGTCATTGTTAGATCTTAAACATTTCACAAATTCATTACATTTCTTTTCAATGCCCTAAATTCTTTGAACTTTTTAAATACATAATTATTATTCTTCAACAAATATCCTAAAGTATACTAAAAAAAGTCATCAATGAAGATCATTAAATACTTTGCATTGGCTAGTGATGGTTTGTTTAGGGAACACATGTCAAATATATAGATAAGTTTTAGCTAAGCGTTTGCTCTCCAAGCTTTCCCTATTTCAAAGGTGGTGTGATGATGCTTGTGAAGCATACATCCTTTACATACTTCATCAAGTAGGACAAATTTAGGAAGTGTAGTAACCATGTTGTGTTTCACCATCAATGTCAATATTTATAAATTTAGATGTGTGAGTCATTCATGTTAAAGTATGCTCTTTTCATTGGTGTGAGCTATCAATGCAGTCAATCTTGTCATTGGTGTGAGTTATCAGTCCAGTCAGTGCTGAATATTTCTTGGGAAAGCTATAAAACTTATACAGTTGGTCCTTAGATCAAGGAATCCTTTGACAATGACAACAAAGTGTTTATAATAATAATAATAATAATAATCTATTTTTAAGGTCACGACCAAGCCATACACCAAATTGGTGTATGAGACCCCCTCCACCTAGCGATTTTACTAGTAAAGTTTACAGAGGTATACATACCCTACCCCCCCCTTGGATTTGAACATGTGACCTCTTAGGAGGAAACACATGTTCTTAACCATTAGGCCCACTATGTATGTCCTTCATAACAAATTGATCTAGCCAAAACTCTAACTTCTTTCTAGTTTGATTTGATTGGGGTATAAAAAACAAATTTTCACTCAAGCTAGGTACATGATACACATTAGTAATCACACCATTGTAATAATCATCTGCTACAATTTTATTATTATTTTTTTATTATTACCTATTTTAATGAAGAAAATACAAAATCATTATTAGCCATAGAGGGGGGGGGTGGGGGGTGAATCAATATTTCCTACTTTTTGCTTATTAATTCCATCAATATTAAGCAAACACATTAATTATTCAATTCAACAATATATGATGAACAACAAACCCTTATGAACACAACATTTTATCGTGGAACCCAATAGGGAAAACCACCAACTCTTTTCTCATTAATAAATTGTTCTTTTACAAAACTGTTCTCAAGCTACAACTTGATGGAGAGACTGTCCCCAAGTTTCTTCAGCTACAACTAAAGGGATGCTTCCACACCCCATTTACCAGCTACAACTGGAAGGAGGCTACGACCCCCTAGTTTATCAGCTACCACTGAAAGGATGCTTTGACACCCTATTTACCAGCTGCAACTGGAAGGAGGCAACTACCCCCTAGTTTATCAGCTACCATTTAAAGGATGATTTGACACCCTATTTAACAATTGCAACTAGAAGGAGGCTACGACCCCCTAGTTTATCATTGATATGTGAATTTTTTGCTAACATCCAACTGCTTTCACAATGCAATTCAATCTATCTTGCTCTTCATATTGAATTTGATTCATGCAGCCATTAACACAAGTCCTATAAGATTTGAATTTTTGACTTTGAATTGTTTTCCCTTGCTCCACCCTTCCTCCCTTTATACGGGTTATAGCACTTATAACTCTCTTAGTGTACTATGTTCAAGGTGTTCATAAACACACACAAATACTATCAATTCTTCAAGTATTCTTAGAATCATTAACTGCTGCACTTTCTACTTGTCTGTTGCAACCTCTGCTTGAATGGTCTTCTGGTTATCTGCAGTCAAAATTCATCTCATGCTCTCTGGCTTCTGTCATTTAATCTTCAATGTATCTGTTGCAGTCCAATAAAGGTCTTCTATATCAAACACTGGATAACATAATTGTTGCTCTGTCTCATTCTGTTCTTGATCTTCAATAAGACATTGACAAGCACCTTAGAACTAACAGTTCTTCTTCTTGGACTTTGCTTCTGTTTTGATCTTCTTCTTTGAACTGCAAAGACACTTTATTCTCACCACTCTTTCTCATTTATATATTCTTCCAACCGGTGTGAGCTATGAAACATTGTGTCCCTTTGTTTGGACCATCACACCCCTTCATTTAACAATAATCTTGTTTGTTTTTCTTTATCCAAATATTATCGAGAAGCCCTTTCAATTTAATGAAAATGATTTTCATTAATTGATCACAGGTATGGATCGATTTCATTTAACTTAATTTCATGTTTCTGCAAATACTGCAGAAATCGAGTTCTGTTGAGGTGCTTCCTTTAAACCATTTACATATGACCATATGCGCAAAACCATGGGATTATTATCTAAGTGATGTTACCAATGCCTTATGGCTTATGTGTTCTTAACCCATGACTCGGGGCTAGAACCTAGTTCTTCAAATTTCGACGTTCGATGATTTTTCTTTGACAAACATCTAATCTTTCGGAGTTTTCAATTTCTCGAAATGGTTACCTCTCACACGGGTTGATATGATGGTTGGCATGATTCCCAAAACCAAATAAACGGTCTGGATCCAATCCTTACTCATTCTTTTACTGCTTAATCCAGCGGTTATGACTTAATCAACGGGTGAGTGAATGGTTCTCGTTCATTTTGGAACTTCGAGACTCTGGGCATTTGTTGGTGGAGAAAACTCTCGAAGTACATACTCCCAGAGTGACGTAGTTGTGGATGTCACTTGTGACTTGGCACTGGCCGAGTGGCTGCCACATGTCATTCAGATTCGTGATTTACACGTACCTGAAATGTCGATTTCATCTTGACACTTGTCATTATCTGACTGTGCCACATGTCCTTGCTGACGTGGTCTGTTGACGTAGATATCCTGATGTGGCACATATTCTTCTCCTAGATCTAACAGTTGTCCTAATTCCCGAAATGTATCTCAGATCGACGACTGAGAGTGACTTCAGAACTTCGGCCTTCGGGTGAACTCATATGTTATGAATCCTTTTTCTCTGAACTGGTCAGCGCTGAAGTTGACCACTATTCTGATCCAACGACCATAATATATTTTCCATATCTGATGGTCCTCATTTACTTAGGGACTTTGGGGCTTCAACCTTCATCTTTTCTTATCATATCCTTCCACTTTATAGATTGGACGGTCAATATGACTCCCGAAATATTTATCAGATCGGACGACTCATGTCCTCTTCAGAACATTTGTGGCTTACACTGTCTTTCCACTTTACTCGATCAATGGTCAGTATTTTATCTGAAGTGTTCCTCAGATTGAACGATTCATGTCCACTTCGGGACTTCAGCCTTCGGGTAATCTTACATATTCTCAACCCTTTTCTGCAGAAGTGGTCAGCGTCAAAGTTGACCATTGTTGATCTAATGGTTCCCCTTTTCTTATTCCAGATCAACGACTAATACTTAACTCTAGATCAAATTTTGATCTAACGGCTGAGAAACATTCTGAATCTCCTGCTTCAGATCTGATGGTCCTTCTTTAACCCAAAAAGGATTAACTCAATCCAACGACTATCGGGAATTCGAGAATTAGGGTATTCAGGATCTCATCCCTTTTTTCCTTGTTTACCTGACGATCACAACTTGATCTGATCATTGACCAATCCTCCAATGGTCCTTAAGCCCACGTTCACCCATATGACCGATGTGCAATGTATATATAAAAAAATATATTTCCAATGAACGGTCGAGATCCTTCGTCGTCAGATCGACAGTTATTTTCACTTTGACCAAAAGGTAGGGGGTTTGACAGGTCATCTTGGGCTCCAGGCTGGTGATATTTTAGTGAATTCCAAGCACCTAGAGCCCCCACCATACCTTTGCACTACGCGTCGAATAATTATAGTGAGGGTTGTCTATATAAACCCACACATAAGCTTTTTCGCACTTCCAATGTGGGATAAATCTTGTTACATGAGATGATCAACACAATCAATTTCTTGATCGGACGGTTGTTGAGGATTCTCACCTTTTCCTCTGCATCGATCAACTGCTCAGTCTTTCTGTGTGACTACTCCTTAAAAATATCTCAATGAGCAGGATTATTTCTCGAATCCTTTGGAGTTTTCCTGTGGGGATTTCAATCTCGACGACATTTCTACAATGTGCTCTTCCTTCTGATCTTTGATTAATGTCCTTGCTTATGAGATTGAATTTCTGCATATTGTTTGAGATTTTCATTCTTTGCATACTTTCAATGCGCTTTTCCTTCTGAGCTTTTATCTCTACATATTGTCTGACATTTTCATTCTATCTATATTGTTTTGACATTTTATGCTAACTGTTATATTGCATATATTTATTTGACATGAACTTTGCATATTGTTATACTGTTTGAAATCAATGACAACACATTAATGACACTATGTCCAACAATCTCCCCCTTTGTCATTGATGGAAACACACCAACTTCATGCACAATCTCCCCTTGTGATGACACTTCTCTCCTCTAAAGTTAGTCTCCCCCTTTGACATCAATGGAAAAGGGTTGCTCCCCCTATGGTAAAGCTATGTATGTTTGTATGCTACTGACCAGAATCTGAACTCGGGTAACTCCTCCTGCAATCATACTTTTCCTGTCATAATTGAATGACTCCTTCTGACTTTGATTGTTGTCTCTCCCTGAATTGATGCCAATTGATGCATTATTTTCTTGAGAAATTAGATTGGAAGAGGGACTACTCCTAATATTTTCTTGAGATATTCAAATACATCTCTGTTTAAGGGTTCAGTGAAAATATCTACCACATGTTCTTGTGTTGGGACATATTCCAATTAAATGTTTTTATTTTCAGCCCGGTCTCTTAGATAGTGGTATTTTATGGGAATGTGTTTTGATTTGGAGTGTTGGACAAGGTCCTTGGAGAGACTTATAATGCTTGTATTATCACAATAGATAGTAGTAGGTTCTTCAAACACTATTTTGATGTCGTGTGAGGTTTGTTTCATCCATTCCACTTGTGTGCAATATTCTGCCGCTGCAATATACTCAGCTTCAGTGGTAGACAGAGAAATTGAGGATTGTTTTTTGTTTATCCAAGCTACCAGTGATTCTCACAAGAAGAATGCTCCTCAACTTGTAATTTTTATGTCATCTACACAACCTGCCCAATCTGCATCTGAATAGGCCTTTAAAGTAAATGAATCCTTGCTAGGGTACCACAAACCAAGATCTATGGTTCCTTTCAAATACCTAAAGATTATTTTCACAACTTGAACATGGCTCTCTTTTGTTGTTTCTTGGAATCTAGCCACCATCCCAACAACTTGCTTGACATTGGGTCTTGAAGCTGTTACATAGAGTAAACTCCCAATAATTGATCTATAGTGTTTTGGATCTACAACTTTGGACTCCTCTTCCTT
>ML792679.1:256638-267452 GCA_009831015.1 Picea engelmannii
GAGTTATAATTTATGCTTTTAACTTGATTTACTTTTTGGTTATCTTTAAGGTTATATTTCTTAACCCTCAAGTTTTTCCTTCCATATGCTCTACAATTCATAGTTTTATGCCCATAGTTATTACATGAATAACAATAACCCATGAACATCTGTGAATATCTTCTGAAAATGAATTTATTTGTCAACTCCTTTTTGTTAGTATTGAAAGTAAGGGGAATAATACTTTCTTTCTTCACGTACCCAAGCCCAGTCTTGTTGTTAGGATCTTTCATTTCACTTGAACTGCATGTGTTTTCTTGATTTTCAACCTGTCTCTCTTGGTTCTGTAGTCAGCGGCCTCGTGACCGTAATAAAAACAATAGCCATAGGATGCACTTTTGTACTTGAGAGTTTTTTGGTCTTCTTGCTTGTGATTTCTATTTCTTTTGAGGTTACTCTTCTTGGGAGGATGAGCAGATTCTTAAGCATAGGAGTTTGCATTCTTGTCATCCTTCTATTGCATAGTTGTTTCTTTGGAGGTATCATCACAACACTTTTCATCTTCTACATCAATCTAAGTAATAGTACTTGATCCTTTAATCATGTGTACTTGGTCATATCCAAGGCCAAATTTGTTCGAGGGAAATCTTTGTAGACTGAGAATTTTATCAAGGGCTTTAGTTCCTTTCTTGAATTTTTCAACAATCTTCAGTTGATCCTTGAGTCCAACAACTTCTTGTTTTAAATTCTTGGCTTCTTCCATGCTAATGGTTGCTTGTTGTCTTGAACTATGTAGCTCCTCATGTGAGGACATCGGTTTTTTTTTTTAAGGTCTGATTTTCTTCCTCACTTTCTAGCTGATGTTGTTTGATCTCTTCAACCTTTTAATGCTCCTTATTAAGAGATTGTTCCGAGGATTCCAATCTCTCTTGATCCAGCTAGACTTGGATTCTAAAGTCAACTATGGTTTTCTCATGTTCTTTCTTCTTTGAACCTTGTTTCCTCCTTTTCTCCAGCATGAGATCCTTTAGTTTTTTACACCTTTGTTTATATTTTCTCAGTTCATCTCAGCTTCAAGATTGACTTCTGCTTCAATGTATGAGTCTTCTTCAAAAGAATCTTCATCACTAGAATCGTTATAGACTGAACTTTGTTCTGATTGATATGCTTCATTTGACATCTCATCTGAGTAGAGGTATTTTATCTTGTCCCAAAGTTCCTTTACAGAGTTACATTCACCTATCTTCTCTTTGACATCATCAGGTAATCCATCAAGGATTGTATTCATTTCCATTGAGTTAATTTTCTTGGATTTCTTTTGAGTTGGAGTCCTTACTCTATTTGGTGGGAAGTAATCAATGATCATTGAATTCCATACTTCATGTCCCAATGCCTTCAGATGACTTTCCATTCTTGTACTCCAAAATATGTATTCTTCTCTTCCGGGTATTGGAGTTCCATTCACAATGTAAATCTTTTGTCCATCCATGTCTTCTTAATTTGAACTTCCTTTCAGTTTGTTAGACTGTTCTTAAAGGAACCTCGCTCTGATACCAATTGATGGAATATCCAACAATACTGAGAGGATGGGGGGGGGGGTGAATCAGTATTGCCTACTTTTTGCTTATTAATTCCATCAATATTAAGAACACAAATTAATTTTTCAATTAAGAAATATATGATGAACAACAAACCCTTATGAACACAGGATTTTATCATGGAACCCAATAGGGAAAACCACCAACTCTTTTCTCATTAATAAATTATTCTTTTACAAAATTGTTCTCAAGCTACAACTTGATGGAGAGATTGTCCCCAAGTTTCTTCAGCTATGACTGAAGGGATGCTTCCACACTCCATTTACCAGCTACAACTGGAAGGAGCCTATGATCCCCTATTTTATCAGCTACCACTAAAATGATACTTCGACACCCTATTTACCAGCTGCAACTGGAAGGAGGCTACTACCCCCTAGTTTATAAGATACCACTGTAAGGATGCTTCGAAACCCTATTTACCAGCTGCAACTGGAAGGAGGCTATGATCCCCTAGTTTATCATCGATATGTGAATTTGTTGCTAACATCCAACTGTTTTCACAATGCAATTCAATCTCTGCTGCTCTTCATATTGAATTTGATTCATGCATCCATTACCACAAGTCCTATCATATTTGACTTTTTGACTTTGACTTGTTTTCCCTTGCTCCATCCTTCCTCCCTTTATGCAGGTTATAACACTTATAACTCTCTTACTGTACTATGTTCAAGGTGTTCATAAACACACACAGATACTATCAATTCTTCAAGTCTTCTTAGAATCATTAATTGTTGCACTTTCTACTTGTCTGTTGCAACCTCTGCTTGAATGGTCTTTTGGTTATCTGTGGTCAAAATTCATCTCATGCTCTCTGGATTCTGTCATTTAATCTTCAATGTATCTGTTGCATTCAATAAAGGTCTTCTATATCAAACACTAGATAGCATAAATGTTTCTCTGTCTCGTTATGTTCTTGATCTTCAATAAGACATTGATAGGCACCTTAGAACTAACAGTTTTTCTTCTTGGACTCTACTTTTGTTTTGATCTTCTTCTTTGGACTGCATAGACACTTTCTTCTCACCACTCTTTCTCATTTATATATTCTTCCAACTAGTGTGAGATATGAAACATTGTGTCCCTTTGTTTGGACCATCGCACCCCTTCATTTAACAATAATCTCATTTGTTTTTCTTTATCCAAATATGATCAAGAGTCCCTTTCAATTTAATGAAAATGCTTTTCATTAATCGATCGTAGGTATGGATTGATTTCATTTAACTTAATTTCATGTTTCTGCAAATACTACAGAAATCGAGTTATGTTGAGGCACTTCCTTCAAACCATTTACATATGGACATACGTGCAAAACCATGGGCTTATTGTCTAAGCGATGTTCCTAGTGCCTTATGGCTTATGTGTTTGTAACCCATGACTGGGGGCTAGAACCTAGTTTGTCGGATTTCGATGTTCGACAGTTTTTCTTTGACAAACATCTAATATTTCAGAGTTTTCAATTTCCCGAAATGGTTACCTCTCACACGGGTTGATCCGATGGTTGGCATGATTCCCAAAACCAAATCAACGATCTGGATCCAATCCTTACTCATTATTTTACTGCTTAATCCAATGGTTATGACTTAATCAATGGGTGAGTGAACGATTCTCGATCATTTCGGAACTTCGGGACTCTGGGCATTTGCTGGTGGCGAAAAATATCGCAGTACATACTCCCAGAGTGATGTAGTTGTGCATGTCACTTGTGACTTGGTATTGGCTGAGTGGCTGCCACATGTCACTCAGATTCGTGATTTACACATACCTGAAATGTCGATTTCATCTTGACACTTGTCATTATCTCACTATGCCATGTGTCCTTGTTGACTTGGTTTGCTGACATAGATATCCTGATGTGGCACATATTCTTCTCTAGGATCTAACAATTGTCCTAAATCCCTAAATGTATCTTGTATCGACGACTGAGAGTGACTTTGGAACTTTGGCCTCCGAGTGAACTCATATGTTCTAAATCCTTTTTCTCCAAAGTGGTCAGCGCCAAAGTTGACCACTATTCTGATCCAACTACCATCATATATTGTCTAGATCCGATGGTCTTCATTTACTTCGGGACTTCGGGGCTCCAACCTTCATCTTTTCTTATCATATCCTTCGACTTTATAGATCGGACGGTCAATATGACTCCTGAAATATTTCTCAGATCGGACGACTCATGTCCTCTTTAGAAAATTTGTGGCTTAGACTATCCTTCCACTTTACTCGATCCAACGGTCAGTATTTTATCCGAAGTGTTCCTCAAATCGGACGATTCATGTCCACTTTGGGACTTCGACCTTCGAGTAATCTTACATATTCTCAACCCTTTTCTGCCGAAGTGGTCAGCGCAAAAGTTGACCACTGTTGATCTAACGGTTCCCCTTTTCTTATTCCAGATCAACGACTAATACTTAACTCTAGATCAAATCTTGATCTAACGGCTGAGAAACATTCTGAAGCTCCTACTTCAGATCTGATGGTCCTTCTTTAACCCGAAAAAGATTAAATCAATCCAACAACTATCAGGAATTCGGGTATTCAGGATCTCAACCCTTTTGGCTTGCTTATCCGGCGGTCACAACTTGATCTGATTGTTGACCAATCCTCCAACGATCCTTAATCCCATGGTCACCCATATGACCGACGTGCAATGTATATATAAAAAAATATATTTCCAATGAACGGTCGAGATCCTTCATCATCAGATTAACAATTATCGTCGCTTTGATGAAAAGGTAGGGGGCCTAACAGGTCGTCTCGGGCTCCAGGTTGGTGATCTTCTAGTGAAGTCCAAGCACCTAGAGCCCCCACCATAGCTTTGCACTACGCGTTGAATAAGTATAGTGAGGGTTGTCTATATAAACCCACATAATCTTTTTCTCACTTCCAATGTGGGATAAATCTCGTTACATGAGACGATCAACATCGTCAATTTCTTGATCGGATGGTTGTTGAGGCTTCTCACCTTTTCCTCTGCATCGATCGACTGCTGAATCTTTCTGTGCGGCTACTCCTTAAAACTATCTCAATGAGCAAGATTATTTCTTGAATCCTTTGGAGTTTTCCTGTGGGGATTTCAATCCCGATGACATTTCTACAATGCGCTCTTCCTTCTGAGCTTTGATTAATGTCGTTGCTTATGATCTTGAATCTCTGCATATTGTTTGACATTTTCATTCTTTACATACTTTCAATGCGTTTTTCCTTATGAGCTTTGATCTTTGCATATTGTTTGACATTTTCATTCTTTGCATACTGTTTTGACATTTTCTGCTAACTGTTATATTGCATATATTTATTTGACATGAACTATGTATATTGTTATACTATTTGACATCAATGACAACACATTAATGACACTATGTCCAACACATTGTAATATTTATCTGCTACAATTTTATTATTATCTATTTTAATGAAGAAAATAGAGAATCGTCATTAGCCATAGAATGGCCGCAACCAAATTTGACTATCCATTCACTTTGAGAATTATGACCATTGAAGATCTAAGAACCAGTAATAGAGAATGAATGGTTATCTATCTTACCTTCTAAATTTTAGTTATCCAGGTCAATCAATCTTCCATTCGACATGTCTCCTTAAACTTTCTTCACTTTCTTCTCTAAGTCCCCGGTCTTCTACTAACAAGCCTTCTCCATATGCCCCAATTTTATGCAATACTAGTAGTCCTTCTTTCTACCTTTCTTAGTTGAAGTTTGATCAACTTGCTTCTTCTTATCATTATGGTCGATGCAATCATGATCTTTTTCTTGTTGACCTCTTTCTATATAATTCTATAAACATTTTCATTTAAACAAATGAACCTATTGTTTGACCTCAAGTTTCCCTTCATCATGTAATTTCATTGAAAGGGTCATTTGGAAAAGGCTCACTTTTGACAACTTGCAGAAATAAAAGATTAAATAAAAATGCAAAATGATGTCCAAGAAGAAACTAAAGCTCCTAAAACTAAAGATGTATGTATTGAAAATGATGAAAATGACATTATATCTTATTGAATAGTTTTAAGATGTCTTTAAAGAAAATTTTCAATTTGACATATTATTAATGAAATATATTTTTAATGTTTTAGACATTGAGATTTTACATTAATAATAACTATGTATATATTGTTGTTTCACGATCAATTTTTCTAATATGTTCTTTACCATATTATTTGTGTTGTACAGGTAATCCTTTGGAACTCTTTGGAACGTGTTACTTATGACATAAGTTGTAAATATAAAGAGTTGTAGATGATATGAAGAGTCACCAGTTGGGATAATCATTTGGAGTGTGTTACTTGTAACATAAGTTGTAAATATGAAAATTTGTAGGTGATATGAAGGGTTACCAGTTGGGAAATACCAATTGTCATTGATTTATGTTTTTATTAACCTACAAGATACTGCAAAACACATTGTAGAGTTACTTGTCTGCCCACTCCTATCCTCATGGTGGTATCAGAGCCACGTTAACGCCATGAATTATTCTCTTGGCGTTTTCTTTCCCTGAGCAAACAGAAAACGCTCGACCTGCCTGCCAGTCCTTCTGCGATCCAGTCTGACCGATTCCCTGTTCATTCCTCGGTTCATTCATCTCCTTCCAGTTTTTCTTCTCAGGGCGCTCAGTCCTTTGTTTAGGGTTTTCGTACTCCCTCCATAACGTCTCTGCAATTTTTTCCTCGACTCGCCTTGTTATTGTCTTCCTGGGAAATCTCACCTCAGCCCCTGTAGTTGTACTTGCTCACACTACACTGATTACTCTCACGCTCATGTCGCCCCTCATCGGTCACTCCCTCACACTGCACTGCTGAAAACACCAACCCTAATTTATGTTGTCGCTAGTCTTCCAATCGTGCTCATGCTGTTTTGAGATATTCTTCTGCAATCTTAACATATCTTTCAAATCCAATCGCCATTTTCCATTCCTTGTTTTTGGCTTCGTAGTTGCCCTTTTTCAGTCAAGTAGTGTATTCTTTGGATCTAAGATCGATTTCCCATTTGTCTGAAGAAGAAAAAAAAAGAAAAAAAAAACTACCACCACCGCCATAGATGCCATTGCAGCTAAAATTCCTTAGTTCAATTCACCTTCTTATTAATCTTTTCCTTGGAGATTAAACTCTCGCTATACTACAGTCTGCTAGCTGATATACTTCCTCCTTCCACGCACACAACAATAACAAGAATTTTTTGTTCGAATATGTATCTATAGATACCAAATCGTATGAAAGAGAAGAAGCAGATAGAGATGTTGATGTCGACAGTCGTCTGAATCTAGTTAATGTTTTTCTGACCATTCAACTCCTCATTCATGCACGTCCTGGCTAGCTTTGACATGGTGAAATATTTCAAACTTATTTGGTTCTAGGGGGGGCACAATTCAGTTGTGGTATTTGCAACCTATCATAGCTTTGTTCATCATTTGAACATTTTTCGTGTAGTAGATACAATCTTTAAAAACTGGGAGAGCATTTAATTTATACTACTAAAACAGAAAGAGGTTTCCCATTATTAATTGAAGACCCGACGTGTCTGAAATCTCGAAGCTAAGCAATCACCAAGTGTATAAAAATATGAGCAAAGAGAAATCGTGAGGAACAACATGGAAAATGGAGGAATCTTGAAATTCTGTTCTTTCAGCATTCTGATGAAGACGTGAAGTAAGAGACTGATTTGAGATTGGGCTCAAAATTAGAGATCAAAGATAGTTTCCTATAACAACCAGATATAACAACCAGACTTAGAGATCAAAGATAGTTTCCTATAAAAACCAGATATAACAACCAGACTTAAGCAGATTTCTTCAAAGGGGGTTGGCATAATATCCATCAGAGATCTAATCTTCATTGTACTCATTGTAGAATGAATGGGTCACATGAAGCCACCGACTGTAGAGTTCCATGGCAGAAGATCAAAGAAGAAAGACAAAGTCAGAAAGGAGACATAGATAGAACTTCATGACCAACGAAAGGTAAAGCACATGTTGATTATGTTGTTGCCTATTACAATATAGGAGTAACTGAAGATCTATTTAATACTTCATTTGTGACTTGGGGAGATGTATGGCTTCTTGACATAGGCACAACCTCCCACATGACATTTCGAAGAGACTTCTTCGAAAACTTCGATGACAATGTAGATGGTGTAGTGTACTTTGCAGATAGATCAAGTCTCAAACCTTCGAGAATGGGCACCATCAGGCTTAAGTTGCCTGGACTCCTGAATTTTCTTTTGCACAATGTACTCTATCTTCTTGAGCTACAAAGAAACATGTTGTCCCTTGTGCACATCAGACAACAAGGCCACTATGTTCATATGTTCAGTGGAAAAGTTGAGATAAGGAAGGATTTTGACAACATGGTTGTCATGACTAGAATGGAAGATGGAAGAATATTGAAGCCGAATGGGAAATCTTCCCATACACACATTGTTGCATACCTATCTCATCATGACTCGAGTATAATTTCATCTAGTCTTTTGTGGCATGCTAGATTTGGCCATATTAATTATGTCAGTCTTCATTTGTTGAGAAAGAATGGTGTTTCTGGTTTTCCCACTATTCCTATGAAATTGAAGTAATGTGATACTTGCATCCTTGGAAAGCATAGAAAACAACCCTTTCACGATTCTACTTCAGAGCATGTAGAAAACTTGAATTGATTCATTATGACTTGTGTGGCCCTATGCATGTTCCTTCTGCAAATGGAAACAAATATATCATGACTTGTATTGATGATTACACCAAAATGTGTTGGGTATACTTGTTGAAAGATAAATCACAAGATTTTGAAACATTTAAAAATTTTCAGGTATGGATTCAAAATGAAGCTCAGTCTCGTATTGGCTCTCTTCACAATGATAATAAAAGAGAATATACATCTAGAATTTGAAAGCTACCTTCACCAACATGGGATCAAACATCAAACCACAGTTCCATATAATCCCCAATAGAATGGTGTGGCCGAACGAATGAATAGGACACTCCTAAATATGGTTTGTTCCATGATGTTTTTCAAGAATGTTAAATTGATGTTTTGGGTTGATACAGTTCTATTTGCAGATTATGTCAAAAATAGGTTTCCATTTCATTCTCTTAAAAACAAGACTCCTTATGAAATGTGGTATGGCCACATTCCTTTGGTGAGTTTTCTCAAGGTCTTTGATTCCACCTGCTATGCCTTGATTCCTAAGGAGCAAAGAAGCAAGCTTGATGCAAGGAATCGAAAGTGCATCTTCTTGGGGTACTCAAATACCACCAAGTGATATTGTCTTTACAATGAGACAAACAATAAATTCATCCTTTCTAGCGATGTGATATTTCTTGAATCCTCCAAGAAAGATGAAACTATTGAGAGGAAGCTTGATCATCTAGACAGATTCACTTGTGTAAAGACATATCATGAATTTGATGATGAGATTATGCATCTTGGAGGGGAAATCCCTATCTTGGGTCAATATTTGGAATACAGTTATGAAGCACCATCTTCCCCACATGAAGAAGTTCCTACCACTTTGTCAAAATCTGAAATTCAGTTGGATGATATGGTCGAGAGGATTGAAAAGTTGAGGCTTGGTGAGAACTTAGAACCATGTTGGACACGTAATCCATTGGATTGTGTTACTCGTAACATAAATTGTAAATATGAAGAGTCGTAGGTGATAGGAAGGGTCGCCCATTAGGGAAGACCAACTGTCATTATTTTATGTATTTATTAACCTACAAAATAATGCAAAACACATCAAATGTGGAGTTACTTTTCTGCCCACTCCTAGCCTCACAATTTGGTTTACTTTTTTTTATTTTAGCTTTATATGAATAATACTTCAGATAAAATATCATTAAATATTGTCATTTTTATAGATGAAAAATATAAAAACAGGTAAAAAAATTATCGTTTTGTTCTTTTTTTCGCCAGATTTTGATCATAAAATTGTTTCATTTGACATGGTGTTTTAAAACAAAAACAAATTCTAAAATGTATATATTTTTCATCATAATTAGCATTTCAATGTATTTTTTTTTTTCGAATGTTTAAAATGAGTGTTATTTAGTTATATATGTCAATGTGAAATGGAGTGAAACTAAAAAAAAAGTGTTAAAAATAATATTTTCATCTTTTTAAAAAACGTATGGCATCATAAATGAATTAAAAATACATAATTAGAAGAAAATCACAACTTTGAAAAAAGACATAATATTATTAATAATTTTTAAAAAGTAAAAAATGGTGAAATTTTAGGTTTTAAAAATATTATAAAAAATGAAAAAAGTTGATACATTATAACAAAGAAGAATCAAAATGTCAAAAAACTATCTTTAAAGAAAGGGGTACTATTTGTATCATCACTTTTTGAAATGATAGTAAAAACATCCACTAAATGTGACCTCTAAAAAAGAGAAAATTTTGGAGGGTTTTTGTCAAGTTGGTAACTATGTTTACATTAATTGGTTTTCTTGTGATGCTTTTGATAGTCAAAACTTCATGATCATTCTCCTAGAGATAAGCATGTTTTTTCATGTTGACAGTCTGGTAATTGATAAGTCCTTTCCATGTGGATTCTTTGATAGGAATACCGATATAAGTAGTGTTGAGGGAATCCATTTTCCTTTTATATGCTCACTTCTTAAATTTAAAAGGGTGTGTGGGTTCCGATTCAAACAATATGGCTATACTATTGTCTCTTAAATCCCTTCTGGATTGTGCTTTGGACAAGAAGGTGAGTAGCTTTCAAGTTTTTGGAGACTTGTCTCTTGTAATCAATTAGATGAGGACTTGGGTTCAAATTCATGGCATTATTATTATTTATATGGGGAGATAGTTGAAAAAAAATTCTTTGAGTTTTGAGACTATCACTTTTACTCTTGTTTTTCGGGAGCTTAATCAAGAGGTAAATCGATTGTCGCAAGAGGCTCAATCATTATCATTTCATTGCCTCTCTTTGGAGGAAGTCATGGATGATGTTTCTTCTATTTCGGTGTTCTCTATTTAATATGTTTTTCAGATGTTTGGGATGTAGGGTTTGTCTTTGTCATTTTGTTGGACATATTAGATGACCAGTTTTGTTATTACTCTAGTTCTGTGTTGGTTTTTTCTATATATAGACATTATGGGGTGTGGGTAGTTTTTTCATATTTTTGTATTGATTATGGGATGCATATGGAAGATAGTATTATATGAGGATGTGGATTTTTGTTTGGAGAATATTGATTTTAATATAGCAAGAATAGTTCAATTTTGGA
>ML792679.1:270871-280906 GCA_009831015.1 Picea engelmannii
CAATCTTAACATCTGGTGGAAGACCTGAGGTGACAAAGAAACAAAAGAGTGGTCCCGCAGTGGAATAATTCTTTTGTCTTAAATAAATTTATCGGCACACCAAGAGACCAGGTCCTTACAGTAAAAAACCTTAGGGACGCAGCTTGCACGAGCAATCCAAGAGGTCCAAATTACTCAGTTCTCTGCGGTAGAGGTTGATTAATAAGAATATGCCCTGGACCACTGGAAGTTCTGGTCCTCGCGCCCGAAGATATTCACTGTAAATCCACAGAACTACTGTCGAGATGATGCTATAGGTTTATGAGAGCATTTGTTTTCTCCAAACGATGGTTGAAATGAACAGTTAGAGTCAATAATGTAACTCTCCGGTAAATCTTGGTTAAATGATTATGAATGGGAAAGCTCCTTGAGCCTTTCACTAATTAATGACAATCTGTATGGGTGGTGCATGATGAAATGTTAGTAGTAAAGCTTACTTGTTGCATACTTAGAAATGCGAAGGTGGCGGGTATGGTGAAGAGCAATTAAGGATTGGAGGTTTCGTGAACATACCAAGGTGACGACGTGCGAACGAAATTTAATGATTTTGAAATCAACACTCAGAAGGGATAATGTAACCCCCCACAAATCTTGGTTTAATGCACATTAATAAGAGATCTCCTCGAGCATTTCTCCCATCAATGACAATCTATACGGTTCTTGCATGATGAGTTGTTAGAATTAAATGCCAGTAATTGCATATTTAGAAACAAGATATGTATATATATATATATATATATATATATATATATATATATATATATATATATATAACCATTTTTTTTCTTTTATTATAGATAAGTGTGAAGGTCACAAAGATGAGGGAGAGCAAGGAAAGAATGGCAAGGTCTGAAAAGCAGTCAGAAGGGATTCAAAAAAGGGTTACGGGGATACTCAGGAGAGGCGAGTGTTCCATGGTCAAATTTTATGTATTGGAATTTTAGACTGCAAAACATGTAAAATGGAAGAGATCATGATGGGGCAGTTCAGCGGTCGGTTTCTATATTTGTGGAATTCTGGAAAACTGGCTAAGTATGGAATAGGGAAACGGTCGGGAGGACTCATTCTCGGAAGCGAGGTTTGAATTTTTCGTGAACGAACCAACCCGACGACACACAAATGACATTCCATGATGTTTGAAATTAGCGCTTGCTAATTGCATGCCTAGAGATAAGATCTTGTATATAATTTGTAATTGTTAATTGCAAAGGAGTGCGGGCACAGGAAACAATGACTAGGAACTGAATATTTATTGAACCCACCAAACCGACGATCTGCCAAAGAAATTCAAAGAAATGGAAAGTATGGAAAGAAAACAGACGGGCTTCAAAATGGGGTGACAATAGTTCTACAGAAGATGTCAGAACCCAACGGTTAAATTGTATTTCTTGGAAGTTTTCAATGCAAAATGTATACCACAAAAGAGGGCATGATAGGTAGACCATAATACAGAAGAGGGTATGATCTGAGTCCGGTTGTAAATTTGTATATCGCGAAAGTGAGGGTATTGTTTGCAGGTCATGGAACAATAGAAGTCCAATCTAGAGCCCGCCTACCGAGAATTCTTGATCGGAGAAGTGTCTGGGTATGGAATTTCACATCTGTAACAAATTTGTATATCACGGAAGTGATGATACTATTCGCAGGTCATGGAACAATAGAAGTCCAATATAGAGCCCGCCTATCGGGAATCCACGATCGGAGAAGTGTTTGGGTATGGAATGGGGAAGCGGTCGGTCGGTGTCGCAATATAAGAGCACAAGTGCAAGCGTGAACCCACAAGTCCGTCGACGTGCGCAACCATACATTTTCGAAAAAACAAATAAGTGACGAGAAAGATAAAGTTCAAGGAAAAGAGAAATGAATATTTGGCCAAGTATAGAAGATGGAAAAGAAGGACCAATATATTCACATCTGTAACAGATATCCCATTTTCCTGCAAATATATATACTTGGAAAGAAGTGCAAAGTTGGTGGGCATAGAAAACAACAACTTGGAATGCGATCCGTGAGTTTACTTGGTTTTCAGTTGTATGCTTCGTCTGTCAATTTGTATATCGCGAAACTCCAAGTCATTGTTTTAGCCAGCCAACTTGCAAGTCCGGATGTCAATTTGTATACTGCAGAACTGTGGGTGTTGTTTGTAGGACACAGAACTATAGAGGAAATGCTTCGCCCTTTAATATAGCTTATGTGGCACAAATGTAGTATGGCTCGTTTTAGCACTTTTCCATCCGTAAAAAATGGCAATATTGATCCCGCCAGCCCTGGAGCCCATGTGTCAATTTGTATATCGCGGAGCTCTGAATGTTGTTTGGAGGTCACGAAAAAATAGAAGTGCAATGTTGAGCCAGCTAGCGTAAAAGTCCGCTTGTCAATTTGTATATCGTGGAACTCTGGGTGTTACTTGTAGGACACAGAACAATAGAGTGCCAATTTAAAGAAACGGGAAGCGCTCGGTGGAAACGCGTGAATCCGCCAAGTCGCGCAGCAAGGCATTTTCAGAAATAAAATGATTAACCAGGAAGAGAAACTACAGGGGATAAAATAGTGGAAAAATAGAAAGGCGGAGGGCAATTTTCGTAAGCGCAAATTGGTTTCAAAGAAGCACCATTTTTGCAAAAACATCATTTTCTACTAATTGTCAGCAAATGCTTTGTTGAAGATTATATTTTATTGCAACATGTGAGTGTAAATATGTTCTTGATACATTCTTCCATGACTGTAATATATTAACTTAAGTATTAAACTCATTTTCTACTAATTGCCAGCAAATGCTTGTTGAATATTAGATTTTTTTGGAACGTGTGGGTGTAAGTGTGTTCTTGATACATTCTTCCATGATTGTAACATATTAACTTAAGTATTAAACTTCTTGCATTATGGTTGTTAGCATTAAAATTTAATAATTGCATGTCTATAAACAAGAATGACGATTTTGTTGCAAGATTGTACATTGGTATTGCTATGTTCTATCTGCATTACAAATAGAATTGAACGTTGGTTTGAAATTGTGTGTAATCCATTTTTTTGTTTGCATAAAAGGTTGGTGGATTGACACAGTACATTGTCATATAATTCTTAGATGTTCTATCTTAGAAAAAATAACCTAAGTAAACACAATATCGAATAACTACGAGACCACCGAACCATGCCAATGAGAACATGCGTTAAATCCAGAAAAGAAGTAGTAACGAAGACTCCAAGGCAATTTTTTTTAATAGCAAATCCATTTTAAAAAAAAGAAAAACACTGAGTATTGTACATCTATCCTTAGAAATTGGACCTAGTTCTTCGGGCCAAAACATTGAATGTATTTGCCATAAACACAGGCATGAGATCCGCAGTATGAAATATCCTTGCAGTTTTCTCCTCGATGAATCATCTTGTGGTAAAATTGATAGTTTTCAGAAGCTTCCCGTGAGGAGGAAAACGAAAAAACGTTGCAGGGAAAATGGAATATCCCTTTACTGAAACTTAGGATACAACTAGAAACTGCCTCTGCATAGTCGAAAAAACTTCATGGACGCAGGTTGCATGTGCAATTCCAGAGGCCCAAATTAGTCCATTCTAGGTGGAAGGAGATGAGTCGTAGAAATATGCCTTGCAGCAGTGAGAGTTCTGGACCTGATTCCCAAAGATGTTAATTGTATATACAGAGAACAAGACAATAGTCCTGCAAGTGAATAATGTTTTGGCTTCAAATATATCTCTGGGAGCATCAACATATAATTTATTTACAATGAAAATCTTCCTCCCATAATGGACTAATTTGGACCTCTGGAATTCCTACTTTTGCGCTACAAAGCGGCTATTGAGTTTAGCATCGGTTTATTTTTTGAAACTCCTTTTGGTGTTGTCAGGACCACCATCACTAAGCCGGGAAGTTCTGCCCGTTATGCTTGATTTCAATTTCAGCGCAGGAGTGGGAAGAATCTCTGCATTTCCATCATCCATTGTCGTATCATCACCCATCAAATCATCTTCTTCCGGCTCGGAATCCATGACATCAACCTCTGTGCCAACCATCAATGCAACTGGGCAGGTTCTCTGAGAAGGAAGGGTTGCCTTGGAATTCTTTGGCTTGAAATATATCTCTCGGTATACCAAGGGACCATCTCCTTTTTTGCTCCTGGGCATAGGGAGATGAGTAGTAAGAATATGCCTTGGAATAGTGGAACCTCTGGCCATTATGCTCGAATTTTTTTACTGTATCTGGACAGAGCTGCTGCCACAAGTTAACGAAAATTTCCGTTTTCTTGAGACGATGTTTCAAATGAAAATTGGGGAGGGATAATATAACCCTCCACAAATTATGGTTTAATGTGTATCAATGGAATATCTCCTCGAGCCTTTCGATAATCAATGAAAATCTCCAGGGTTCGTGCAGAATGATTTGTTACCATTAAATCTCACCAATTGCATATTTAGAAAAAAGTGTGAAGGTCGCAGTGATGACAAAGAGAGATTAAGAATTAGAAATTTCTTAAAGGCGCCAACCCGCCGACGCACAAAAATAGATTGCATCATGTTTGGAATGAATAGTTGGAAAGGATAACATACTTCTGCACAAATCTTGGTTTAATTCGTAGTAATGACAAATATTCTCCGGCCTTCCGGACATTAATGGCAATCTTAACATTTCCTGCAGGATGAACTACTATCATTAAAGCTTAATTATTTCATATCTGGAAACAAGTACGAAGATAGTGGTGATGGTGAATTGCGATGAAGCATTGTACATTTCATGCACCCGCCAACCCACGAAACCGATTCCAAGAAATGCCCAAGTATGGAAAGCGGTCGGGCGAGTTACAAAATAAAAAGGGAAGAATATATACCTAGGAGACGTGAAGGGCCGATGGTCATATTGCATCTCAGTGAGAGATATCGACTGTCAATTTGTATGTCGCGGAATTTCGGCTGTTGTTTGTGAGTAGGGGAACATCGGAAGCGTAATGGCGAGAGGGAAATTTGTATATTATTGAACTTATGGTTCTATATATATAATAATGAGACATTGGGAAAAAGGATCAAGTAAACAGAAAGCGAAATCATACGATATGAAGGGGGATTTGTTTGCTAATTTGTAAATCGCAGAAGTCTGGGTGCTAGTTCCAGGCGACGGAACAATGGAAACGCAATGTTAAACCTGCCTATGCAGGAACCCGCGATTCAAAAAGTTTGTTCATTATGAAACGGGGAAGCGGTCGGTCGGGCTGGTGATATAAAAGTAACAATGGAAATCTGAAGACGTGAATTTGCCAAATCCCGCGCCTAGGCATTTTCTGAAAAATGAGTAAGTAAAGAAAGGGAAAGCAGAGAGAAAAGAGAAACTAGAAATTTTCTGAAAAACGAGTAATAAACATTAAATATGTACTATAAAGTATGAACATGAGATGTTATAGAGAATGTACGGATCCCGCATTCCATAGCCACTTTTTCGATCGCGGGTTCTCAGGCTGGCGGGCTCAAAATTGGGCCTCTATTGTTCTGTGGCCTACAAATAGCATCCAAAATTTCGCGATATACAAATTGGGAAGAGGACCTACGGGCTAGCTCGGTCAACATTGCACTCCTTCTGTTTCATGTCATACAAACAACACTCAGAGTTTCGTGATATACAAATTGTCAGACGGACTCCAGGGTTGGCGGCCTTAAGAGTGTGATTGTTTAGGGATGGTAATCCCTATTAACTATTTAAGATTATCTAAAAACATTATTTGCACTACTGAATTATTAATATTAAATATTGATATTGTACAATTTAATTAGACAATAAGGTTTGTACAATATGAAATGGGGAAGCGGTCGGTCGGGATGGTGATATAAAAGTAAGTGAAATCTGAATACGTGAATCTGCCAACTTCCTTACCAAGAAATTTTCCGAAAAAACGAGTAATACATAATATGTACTTTTAGAAAGTACGAACATGATATTTTATAGATCAGTACTGATACCGCATTCCATACTTAGGCCAATATTTGGATCGCGGGTTCTTGGGTTGGCGGGCTCAAAATTGGGGCCCTATTGTTCCGTGTGCTACAAATAGCACCTAAGAGTTCTGCGATATACAAATTGACATGCGGACTTGCAAGTTGGTTCGCTCAACATTGCATTTCTATTGTTCTATGTCCTTCAAATAGCACTCAGAGTTCTGCCATATACAAATTGAAAGATGGACTCCAGGGCTGGCGGGCTCAAGCTTGCGATTGTTTATGGATGGTGATCCCTATCAACTATCTAACACTACCTAAAAGCATTATTTTCAATACTAAAGTATTAATATTAAATATTGATATTGTACAATTTAATTACATAAAATTATTAAAGGATGTTAAATATCTTATTTCAAAGAAAAACCCACGTATTTTGAAACTTGCGTTCCAAAAATTTTGTATGATATGAAACGAGGAAGAGGTCAGTTGGGCTAGTGATATAAAAAATGGGTGGAAATTTGAACACGTGTATCGCTCAAGTTCCACACCTAGAAATTTTTCCAACAAACGAGTTATACATACTAAATATTTACTTTTATAAAGTATGGGCATGAGATTTTATAGAGCATGTATGAATCCCTCATTCCATACCTAGCCACTTTTTGGATTGTTGGTTCTCGGGCTGGCGAGATGAATTTTGGGCCTATGTTGTTCTGTGCCCTACAAATAGCATCTAGAGTCCAACGATATACAAATTGACAAGCGGACTTACAGAATATTTGAATTTTAAGGGCCTCGTGTTGATGTAATAGCACAATTGGACTTGGTCCAGTTTATATTCATTTATTACAATTTCAAACAGAGAAGCGGTTGGTCAGGCTGGTGATATAAAAGTAATTGAAATATGAAGTCGTGAATCCGCCAACTTCTGCAGCTAGAAGTTTTCCGAAAAACGAATAATACATACTAAGTATGTACTCTTATAAGGTATGGACATGAGGTTTTTATAGAGCATGTACAGATCCCGCATTCCATACTTGGACACTTTTTGGATCATGGGTTCTTGGTTTGGTGGGCTCAAAATTAGGCCTCTATTGCTCTGTATCCTACAAATAGCACCCAGAGTCCCGCGATATACAAATTGATAGACGAACTTGCAGACTAGCTATCTCAACATTGCACTTTTATTGTTTCATGTCTTCCTAACAACATTCGAAGGAAACGAGTAATACATACTAAATATGTACTTTTATAAACTATGGACATGAGATTTTATAAAGCATGTACAGATCCCTCATTCCATACTTAGACACTATTTCAATCGCAGGTTCTCAGGCTGGTGGGCTTAAAATTGGACCTCTGTTGTTCCATGCCCTACAAATAGCACCTAGAGTTCTGCGATATACAAATTGACAAGAGGACTTGCCGTCTATTTGATTATTAAGGGCCTCGTTTTGATGTGATAGCATAAATGGACTTGGGCCATTTTATATTTCTTTATTACAATATCAAACAGGGAAGCGGTCGGTCGGGCTGGTGATACAAAAGTAAGTGAAATCTGAAGTCGTGAATCCACCAACTTCTGCACCTAGAAGTTTTCCAAAAAACAAGTAATACATAGTAAGTATGTCCTCTTATAAAGTATGGAAATGAGATTTTTATAGAGCATGTACGGATCGCACATTCCATACTCGGCCACTTTTTGGATCGCGGGTTCTTGGGTTGGCGGGCTCAAAATTGGGCCTCTATTGTTCCGTGCCCTACAACTAACACCCATAATTCCGCGATATACAAATTGACAAGAGGACCTGTGGCTTGGTTGGCTCAACATTGCACTTCTATTGTTCTGTGTCCTCCAAACAACACTCAAAGTTCCACGATATACAAATTGACAGACGGAGTCCATGGTTGTCGGGCTCAAGATTGCCATTGTTTATGGATGCTAATCCCTATCAATTATCTAACATGATCTAAAAAATTTATTTTCAATACTAAATTATTAATAATAAATATTGATATTGCATAATTTAATTAGACAAGAAAGTTTGTACAATTTGAAACGGGGAAGCAGTCGGTCGGGCTAGTGATATAAAAGTAAGTGGAAATCTGAACATGTGCATCCGCCAACTTCCAGACCTAGAATTTTTTCGAGAAACGAGAAATACATACTAAACATGTACTTATATAAAGTAAGGACATGAGATTTTATAGAGCATGTATGGATCCCTCATTCCATACTTAGCCACTTTTTGGATCGCGGGTTCTCGGGCTGACGGGCTCAAAATTGAACCTCTATTGTTCTGTGTTCTATAAATAGCACCCAAAGTCCCGTGATATACAAATTGACAAACGGACTTGCGAGCTCTTTGGCTCAACATTGCACTTCTATTGTCCCATGTCCTCCAAACAACACTTGGAGTTCTGTGACATACAAATTGACAGAAGGACTCCAGGAGTGGTGGGCTCAAGATTGTGATTGTTTATGGATGGTCATCCTATCTAACATTATTTTCAAATACTAAATTATTAATATTAAATATTGATATTGTACAATTTAATTACATAAAATTATTGAAGGATGTTAAATCGCTTATTTAAAAAAAAATTAAGGAAACAAAAGAAAGTTTTTAAAATTCTATCACCGCAAGCATAACAACGACCAATTTGAACTTTAAGAGCCTCTTGTTGATATGATAACAGAATTGCACTTCGCACAATATATATTCGTTGATTTGAAATTATTCCAGGAGATTAATTTTACCAAGTTCATCGATTAAGGAAAAATGCTAAAACAAGCCACATACTACATTTGTGTCACATCGCCATAAAAATTATCAGGGGGATTTATAGGCTAGTTGGCTAAAAAGTTCAATTCTATTGTTTCGTTTCCTCCAAACAACAGTCAGAGTTCCGCGATATACAAACTAACAGACGAAGCATACAACCAAGAACCAACTAAACTCCAAACATGCCACAAGCAAGTTCCCAGAAGCTTCCATAGAGCAAGTCACATCGACCTTTGCATCAAACAATTTGATATACAAAGAAAAGACGTCACAACATTCGTTTTTTGTTACATCTGGTACATTTTCCTAGTAGAAAATAATCGGGGCCATGGGATATATGGGGTTTGTTTCCATGCTTTCCATTTTTGGACCGAACAATCTTATGCACATGCAATCCCAAGTAGTCGAGTCTGACGAACATTCATATAGATGTTGAAGAAATATTACAGAGACACATGAGGTATTTTCGTTTCCTGAAAAAGTTGATATATATATATTTTCCCTTCTTCAGTCGATATGCAAAATTGCATTGTCCTCATTTAAGGTGAATTTGATGTGTATCCAAAGGTCCCGAAGCATGTAGACACTGCTTGCCTTTTTCTGTAGATATGTTTCATACGACAATTCTGCCAACTTAGGAAGCACATTTTGTAACAGAGGTTGCCTAACCGTACAATGAACGATTGTGTTTCCCACGGTTCGGATGGCAGCATTGAGGCAATGTCCATATATATGGACATTTTTCACCGCATCACAGACAATCAATCGTATCATCACTTATCAAAGCGGAGGTAGAAGAAGGAGAGTTGCATTTCGCACACACAGGTTCAAAGGGGGTCGAGTACGCATTGGCTGCAACTAGAACACCTTCAACATGGGAACACGAGGATAGGAATTAATACATTGAACAATATAATACACAACTGCACCCCCTTCCCTTAAAAAAATAAAAATAAAATAAAACAGGCCGCAAAAAATTGTTGAAGGTTATTTGTATAAGCAAAGTGAGGATGATTTTGTGGATGTATACGCACAACAGTTGTAGAGATAGCTAGTTTCTTCATATCCTGTACTATATATGCTCGCAACTCTATTACAAACGTTGTCTGGGTTCTCTAAAAGATCATTTCTCTAACATCCATTTTCTTTGTTATATTTTTGAAGAGCATAAGTGGAATCTTTCCTTTATGTAATTGTTGCTCCATTGACGAAAAAAAATTTGAATAGGTATCAAACAATTGCAGTTGCAACATGGAACAATGCAATATTT
>ML792680.1:23230-40464 GCA_009831015.1 Picea engelmannii
GGTTCACCCAGTGTGGGCTACGTCCACCAGAGAAATTTCCAGGTCCTTCCTTTATTATTATCCAACAAATGAAGGGATACAACCTACAACAAAACTCGTTGTAACTTCCTCTTCTTTCTCTCACAGTCTCCTCTCTCAGAATAGAATATTCACCATCAACCATAGCCGCAATACATTTCCCTCATAAAAGAGGGTTGCCTTCTAGGGAAAAAAACCCTAACATAATCTCTACCGTCAGATCTGTGACCTTATAATGAACGGTCCATATTTACAATGAAATTACAATATACTTTTATAAGGCAATTTTTTCTTTGGGGGCTTCGCCCCCGAACCCCCGTTGGGGGCCCGCTTGCCCCCAGACCCCGCAGAGGGGGTACCCCCCCTCTGCACTCCCCCGCATGGAAGAGTGTACATACTTCTGGGGTGTAAATACTTCATGGGGTATAAACACGGCTGAAAGCAAGGACCTCTGAATCAGGAAGATAATCAGGCTCCACAACCAACACTATGCATGTTGTAATAGTGTTGAGTGCACATAGTGTGAGAAGGATTAGTGCTTGGATATACCTGGGGAAAGAGGATCTAGCGAGCTGGGCAGATCTCTTGTCCTATGCAGGGTAAGGGTCATTGAAGCTCCGTGTTGTAACTGATTGACCAAGATAATATAAAGAATACTTTGTGGGCATATCCCCAGGGTGGGGGTGAACCACGGTAACTCTGTGTACTGTGTTGATGTGTTTGTCTTTCTCTTGCTAAGTTCTTTGATATGTTTAGATAGATCTATTGATGCTTTGTTCTTATGCGATATGAATGCATGCTAGATATAATACATAAGATGCTAAGTGCTTAATCTATTGATTATAACCTATTTATCCTTGCTAAGTTCTAGATCTGAGTAATTACTACTGTGCTCTGTGCTTTCTGCGAAGTGTATTAATGAATGTATGTTAGGAAATAACTTATGCTAAGTGTGTTGTAAGCAAGAGAATCACAGATCTGGTTCCCAGCTAAGGTTGCATACACCTGAGTCCTACAACCACCCCTGCCTCTACCTCGGGTTAGACTTCATTTGCTTCGCAGGTGTTACCGAAAGGGCCTGTAGTTAGGGATTTTTTGGCGCGCTCTTGAGCATTGAACCCTAGGTCTGCCCCTGTGCCAACAAATGGTTCCATTTTTGGGACCTGGAACTGTGATTGCTGGGAACTGAAGAAGAAGAAGCTTTGTGCAAAATAAGCTCTGTGCGTAGATCTGTTTCCCTAGTGTGCAGTGTTCTGTTTGACCTGTGAAGCTTTGTGCTAAGAAAGAAAGGTCAGATATGAAGAAGAGAGGTCATATTTGAAGAAAAAGAAGTCAGATTTGTGAAGAAAGAGGTTAGATCTGCAAGAAAAAGATAATATATGTAAGCTTTATTCTTTGATAAAGGTAAGAATAATTAAAAGTCTTAGATCTGGAAGCTTTGTGCTCTGTAGAAGTAAGATAAGTGAAATTTTTTTGTTTCTAAAGCATGGATATAGGTATGTTTGATAGATTCTATCCTAGCTTCAAAACTAGGGAATTAATAGATGAAAGAAAGTTTGATATGAATATATCTAATAAGTATAGTGATAGATATGTTATACCTATGCATATAAATAATTTTGGGACTAACCAATGAATGCAGGATCCTAGAAAGAAACTTTTGCAGGCTAACCGTTATGATCCTAGCACACAGTACATGCAAAGTTGGGGATCATTGAAGAGAAAGAGCGGATTAACTCTTTGTTACAATTGCAGAAGGTCTGGACATATTGCTAAGGAATGCCCTGGGCGAAGACCTAGTTGTCTTTGTTGTAAGGCTATGGACCATGAAGTATTGGATTTCCCTAGAATGATTGCTAGGCTTGAAAAGATGAAGAGAAAGCAGGAGATCAAGAGACCAAGATTATAGCAGAAACCCAGAAAGAATTAGAAAAGATATTGCTATAGATGAGAGATGCCTTGAATGACCATCGACATGTTAGGCTATCAGAGATATTCAAGAAGAAAGAATAGATTGAAGTGAGAATAGGAGACTTCGACATTGACTATGTTTTTGATGAAGAAACACCGGCGAACATTATGAGAGAAGGAACCTGGAAAGCTATAGGAAGACCTAACATGACCCCTTCATTAGGAGGAATAGGGTTATTCAGAGGAAAGATGGTAAACCTATGTGGAAATCTCACTCAGATATCTATGAATGCTCATGGAGCTTCGACAGAAGAATATTTTGAGATAGTTAAGTACATGGAGGACAATGCCCTGTTTACTATGTTACTTGGTAAACCTTGGATTGAGAAAGATCAAGCCAGAAAACATGAAGCAGAAAAGGACCTAGAACAACAGAGACAAGAGTTAAGAGACTCCATGACTAGAAGGATCACCTAGTTGATTGAAGAATAGGAGAACATATCAAGGGTTCTTGACCCTAGGAACTTGGATGACAAAGTTGACAAAATGCTAGAAGAACCATAGAGGACCGAAAAATATGTTGGACAAGTAATACCCTTGGATTTGAAGAAAGAATATCAGCACTATGAAGTTACCATGCCAAGAGAAGAAAAGAATCAGAATGAAAAAAGGAAGACCGAGATGAAGCTCACTCGGAAGAAGGCTAGAAAACTCATGAAGAAGAAATCGAAGTTGGAGAAATTACAGAAAGTTCCAGAAGAAACCCTGCAGAAGGAAAACATGCAGAATTTGAGCTTTATCGGGATAGCAGAACAACAACATATGGAACTTCGCCATGTCGAAGTAATATAACCGTTAGAAGACGATATACCTGTTCTGCTAATGGCCCGAACGGCTCGAAATAAAGTTATGACCTATTACCTGACCCTTAGACTACGCCATAACAGACAGATCAAGAATTAATGGACCCTCCTATCCATTGAAAGTAGTCTGCTACAACTTTACTTACTTATTCTGTTGCTCCATGCCCCGAAGACACTTTTTCCAATTGAGATATTGAGCTCACAGAATACCCGCATTGCGGAATAGTGACTACCCCGCCTTGCTCTCTACTTGATTATGGTACCTTCATCCCATCGACAACCTGAGAGAGTGATCCTGAGATTACATGTCCGACAAGCTTAGCACAACAGAAGAATTGGTGAGAGAAGTACTTGCTAGGTTAAGAACCGAAAGAGTTATGTCGGAAAGAGGAATTTCCACCGGAGTCCAAGCCTCATCGTCAAGAGGAGTAGTAGCTTCTCCATCCACTACTTGAGCTGGACCATCCCAAAAAACCGTCGAGAAATGTACTAAACATAGAGATGACATCGCGAACGCCAAAATAATCTCGAACATCCTGCCCTCTTACATGCCTCCTCTGAAAGGTGAAATCAACCGTGACAGTGTGCCCCGAGATTACGAATATCCTATGATCATTTTGTACCTATCGAAGGGTGTGCACATAGTTCACACTGATCATATGATGCAGGAGCATCTCTCCACGTCAGCCAGCCACGTCAGCGTATTCAAAACATGCATTCATGGAGAAGAGGCGCAACCCTCATTTTCAAATTTGAATTTGAATGTAATTGAATGTTTTAGGCTATTGAGCCATGAGGCCGTACTTTTCACAGGCATAGAGTAGGTAGGACTTTAATGCTTTAAGGCTGAGATCTAGATCCGATATGCAGACTAGACAGCCCATTCAATGTCATTGAATAGGGTAGGTGAGTTTGGAGGGAAGTGCTCTAAGAGCCCCTCATGTAAAATATCTTGGGGTGGTATCTCATTTTTTGTGGGTAAGAGAGGAGGAGAAGGATTCGAGACCTTGTTACAGGTCGTGCTCAGGAACACCTTGTAAACAAGAATTTTCCATTAATACAAAACAATAGTTTTTCCTGCATATTTCTGTGTTGAATGAATGTTTGTTTGTGTTCTATTTATGTTGTGAATGTATGCTATGTTTGGAAGCATTTGCAGGAGTTGTCTGATTTTCAGGCTTGATAGGTTCTTTGTGGTTTCATGCCAGGAGGGCGTGATAGAACACTGCAGGTTCTAATAGCCAGTGCACAGAAGCACTTCTGAACTCTGCGGAGTCAGACAAAGACGTGTCAGGCGGGCACAGAAGCTGAAATAATCAACTCGGGAAAGACCTTGGAGGTTGCTGAACACCTCAGGAGGCAAGGATGTGGAGGAGAACACAGTTGCAGACATAAACTCTTGTGAGTTCTGTAAAGCTCTGCCAGGTGGGCATTGAGTAGGTGTAAGGAGTGCACAAAAGAACTCTGTTGTGAGTTCATTAGAAGAAAGAATAACTGAGGATTCTTGATACTCTACCAGGAGGGAATTGAGTAAGTCCCAGAGCACACAGAAGGAACTCTTTGAGTTCAAATACAAGAGAAGAATCCACTGAAGGATCTTCACAGGGCTGTTGAACACCCTGAGCACTCAACAAGAGGTTGCTTGAGCAGACATGTTTCTAGGAGGGCATTAGATTCTCCATCTGCAGGAGAAGGAAGAAGGGTAAAACTCCCTTAAGAGGTCTGAGTCTCAGAGAATCTTAGAAGGAGTAGCACTTTGTGTGCATGAAGAATTTGTAGAGGTGCAGAAGTCACAGAATCCTATTGAGGATTCGAAAGGATAAGCTCGGGAAAAGTAGTGTCTTTGAGAACGCAGGCAAGACTCAAGGTGAAGAGCTCACAGAGAAAAGGAGCGAAGGTCGAGGCATTTGGAAACTTGGAATTCTTCCAAGTGCAGGAAGAAAGTGCCAAATCTTGGGAGGAGAAATAGCTACCGTTGGATTAAGCCGAAGAGATCTAGACCGTTGAAGGTTTCCACGTCCAGGAGGTAGTGCAGGAGGAGCGCACAGGAGAGATGATCTGAACCGTCAGATCTCGAGCGAATATCTGACAACCGTTAGATATGACAGGAGATACATGGGGGTTAAACCTTTGTGAACAACAGAGTGAAAGTCCTGAAGGATTATCATATCGGGATTTCGGCGTTCGGGAGTTTGGGAGTCTGGAGGGTGAGAGTTTGGACCCTCGACATTAGAAATCGTGAAAGGGAGAATTAGATCTGAGTTGTCCGTCTACGGGAGGACACATGTTATGAAATCACCCATATCGGGGATTCGAACATCAGAGGTCAAAGAAGGAAGTCTCTAGACTTCGCGAGTGGCGAAGTCGCGAGAGGATCAGGACTATCCATCTAAGGAGGATAGGTGGCAGCAATCGTGGGGTCAACGAAAGTGCCGAAGAAGTCTGAGTGTAGGATTTGCAAATTCAAAGGTTCACAAGGTGAAATCCCAGGAGTTGGGTGCTCCAAGTCATGAAGTTGCGAAATTGTGAGGAGTAAGGACAACCGTTGGATCCAGAGAATGGGAGGACTGTTGGATCGGGAACCCCATCGCATATCGCGGATTCGAGGGTTCAGAGGTTGAAGGGATCTCTTTTCGACTGCAGAAGTCGCAAAGTGCCGAGAGTCGAGGCACGAGTGTGGACACGTGGTAGAACCACAAGGTGGGGCCCACGTGATTGATAGGTGGACATGCGTCGCCTGGAGAAGGGAGTCAACACTCTGTTGAATTCTCGTATCTCGGGGATTCATAGGATAAGAGCACGGGAGCTTGACGCTACAACTAGAAAAGTGGCGAGTTGCGAGAAGTGCAGAGGGAAGGTCAACCCTCGCTGAATTTCAAATCTCGGAGGTTCGCACAGGAAGAGCACGAAGGCCCAACATTTCAACTTGCGAAGGTGCGAGTTGTGAGAAGTGCTAGACTTAAGCCTAGTTGTTGGTCACGTGCAGAGGGCGCTAACAAGGAAAGGAGCTATACCCATTTCGTGATCTCGGGTATCGCAAGATTGGGAAGGAGGAGTTGAATGTTTCGACCCGCGAACTCGTGAGATTGCGAGTTGCGACAAGTGCCTTTGGAATTGGGCCTTGGTGATAGCACTGTGGTCACTCAGAGGAGGTGGAGTTCCCGAAGAAGGACCTGTGGATCGGAAATTCGAGGTTCCAATTGGGAGCCGAAAGAGCCACTTCAGCTCGGGGAAGATTTTGAACTATCCTGAAAGAGGAACTCGGCCCAAGGGTCAGGGGTATGCATCAAGTTTGGTATCAGAGCATGACTCTATTTGTACATTGCAAACAGAAGGAGTTGATGGCTAGAAAACACTGTAGACTATTGAGAGGATGGTTGAGGCATGCTAAAAACCTCGACGGACCTGAGGAGATGGTTCAGATATGTGAGCCAGAGACTGGGAGAAATCTCAGTGATTCTAAGGATGAAATGGGATCGGCCAAAGATCTCAAGCACTGCTAGGAGGGCAGAGAAGAAATTCCCAATTTCCAGGTGGGAAAAGGGTTGAGATCATTGCGGGATCTCACAGACTGTCATGAGGACATCCGGGGAATTTCACGTTGCCAGGAGGGCAATAAGATGAGATTACTGCGGGATCTCATGGACTACCAGGAGGGCAGCCTGGAAATTCCAATTTTCCAGGTGGGCAAGGGAACAGAGATAGGACTATCTAAAAGTCTCATGGACTCGGAGGTGAGTTTGACTCAGCAAGGGGTGATGATGAAGATGGGATTATTTGATCTCATAGTCTTCCAGGGAAGCAGCAAAGAAGTCCCATATTGCCAGGTGGGCAGGGATAAGTAGATGAGGCTACGTGAGGGTCTCATAAACTCAGAAGTGGGTTTGAATCAGCCTAAGGAGATGATAGAGAATATGATCTCAGAGGTAATTTTGGATCAACAGATGCAGCTGACAGAAGAGGAGAATCTGAGGAATCTTCTAATGATTGGGGGAATTGAAATATTCCTACCATTCGAACAAGAGAAGGCAGAAGTCTATGTTGCGGATGTTGAGGCAACAACAATAGAAGTAGGACAGCCAGCTGAGACTGTCAGGAAGGAAGCATTGGAGGAGAATTTGGAAGCTGCCCAAGAAGAAGGAGAGGATGAGCATTCCGAGGAGTGGCTCAATACTTTCAGCCAGGTAGCTGAAAGGAATGCAACATGGGAGTTTGCAGAACAAGAAGAAGAAGAAGCAGAAAACATTAGTTTGGTTGATCTGTATGAGCAAGTTGAAGCCCTGGAAGAGAGGGTGAAAGTGCAAAGTGTGCACATCCAATAGGTGAAGTTGGAAGCAGTTGATGAAGAAGGCATGGAGCATCTTCAGACTAAGCTCACAACATTGAAGATTTGTGAATTCAACCTTGGTGACCAGAAAGCCTACAGTATGCTTTTCCTACACAAGTATCTGACGATGACAAAGGGGAAGAATTCCAAGATCGTCCCTAAAAAATGGACGATGAACCTCACGTAGTCCGCCTTACTTAATGTAATGAAGATTCCACACTTTGTCAGGCACCAGGAGGTGAACGCTTGCGTAAAATTGTTACTTGTGAGCTACCATGGAGGATATCTCTATTTGAACTGGTGTATAATGATTGATCCAATGTTAATCAATCAGATCATTGGGATAAGCACGCAGGGCCCTGACCCACAAGACTATTACGCTAGAAAGACCGCGGATCACACTCTTTCACATAGGATTAAAGAGGCCTATGGAAATGTTGAAAAAGGCGTGCGAGGTTACAAGGTAACCTCTATTGACAATGGTGCAGTGTGCCTCACCTGTCAGATGATCACAAGAAAGTTATTCCACAAGAACAAACTGACGCAAGTATCTGGGTTTGTAGTTGATCTTGTAGGAAAATGCGTAGAAGGAGTCCAAATTAACTGGTCGAAGTACTTAGCAGATAAACTCGAATTGGATTGCAGAGAAGCGAAAGACCAAGGATATGAGTTCCACTTCAACTAGATTCTCATCTTGATCGCCTTCATAGCATGGGAGATGTGGGAGGATGTCATTTTTCCTGAAACCCTACCGTTTGAACCATTGGCTACAAAGTTCAGTACAATATGGAACACGACAGATATGAACAGGCAATGGCAGTCGAATACCCTCTTTCACAGATACTACATATAGTTGAAGACCTTGATACAAGACACACCTCGCATTACTCCAAACATACTCCACAGATTCATACCCTTAATAAAGTTCAACATGGACCACCACTTCATATACCTAACTCCACGCGCTGATGAGCACCAGTAACAACTACATTCCTATTATAAATTGATAGAAGAAGACCTTGAAGAGAATACCAAGGAATGGTCGGTGGACCTCCTCGTTGCAGCAGATCCAGTGGATATTTTAGATATCAGCAGCCCAAAAGCTGCACAGGACACACCTGGGCCCAGTAAGACAAAGAAGACAAAGAGGACAAAGGAGACGAAGAAAACTGAAGAAGTTCAAGATGTAGATAGCTGCTCTGTAAGGAAAACTTCCGTCACACCAGATGAAGAAGGTAACGACAAATACCTAGAAGAAGTTGAACAGAAACCAGAAGACGAAGTTGAAGTTCTAAAGAAAAGAAAAGGGTCACCTTTGAAGTCTTTCGTTAAGAAGAAAGAAAAAGTGACTGTGACCAAGATGAAGACCACGCTTAACCCCGATGACTTCAGCTTTCTCCTTGCAACTTTGAATGAAGCCATAGAAGAAATTATAGAAAATAAGGAGGCCAAGCAACAAATGATGTACGACATAATATAAATCAAGCTCCAAGGAGTACAATGAGCCCTCCAGTTTAACTGTGCAGTCTCCACTGCGCTTATGCCAGAAGAAACACCTGAAGCAAGAGATGAGTCAATTCAACTTCGTAGGATTGGAAACCTAGTTGAAGTATGCCTTCAGAAAGTAGAATAAGTAACAGCAGAGGCCACCCAGGCCCTAAAGCATGCACACGAGGAAATCATAGAGCAGCGCCAAGTTGCACAGCAAGAGAAGGAGGCCATCCAAGAGAAGTTTGATAAAGAACGCACAAAGATCCAAAAGGATAAGGAGAAACTTCTAACGAAGCAAATCAGGATCACGAAGCATTCAAAAGAGCATTTCGCTCTGTGACTGGATTAGAACAGAAGGCCGAAGAACCCATAGAACACCAAGTAATGAAGCTCGCTGAAGTCATTTAGAAACTGCAACAAAGAGTAGTAGAACTAGAGCTCCAAGCTATATTGAGTACTCCACAAGAAGAACGTGACCAACGAGAAGTGAATTCCCGAAGTATAGTAGAAAGGATTAAGGAACTCACTGAATAATGTAAGCAATTAAGTAGTAGAAGTGTGTAGATACATGAGAACATATCTGAGAACCCTGAATTGCATAAATTGGAGTCACAACTCCAGGAGGTGAAGTACCAAGCCGAGAAGTTATAGGTAGGGTTGAAGGCTCTACCAACCATAGAGAAAGTGAAGAGGTCCCATGAACAGCGCATCGTGCAGTAGCAGATTCATATGATCCAGAGCAGAGTCATGGAAGTGACGCAACAACTTCAACCTTTGCAGGATAGGGCATGTCAACTATTATTAGAGATTGAGAGCCAAGGGATAGACCTGGAACAGGTCATGAACACAACAGAGTAGCACTTAGAAGGACCAGTTAGTAACACACTCATTTAGGAGTTGGCAAGTAAGAAGAAGTAGCAAAGAAAAAGGCCGAAGCAACTGGAGCGAAGCTCGAGGCCTTCGAGGCAGAGTTACCCAGAGAAGAGTGACTCAAGACGAGTCATAGGTGAGTGTTGGGGGCCTATTGGCCCTCGACCAAGTTTTGAGGAATACTTGGTCATAGTTGACCGTTTGGTACTTCGACTGCCTGTCGAAGACAGAGCGCATGGTGAAGCGGAGATCACGGGATCTTGCCACCTTTTGTGGAACCTTTTTTGGTTTTTTGGGGAATATTGTAACGGGAAAGGGATGTCGTCCCTTGTTTAGGCCTTTTTCTATGTATAAATAGAGGTCTAGGCCATGTAAGAAAAAAGGCCCTGTCTAGTTGATGGCTTAGTGCATAAGTTGAATCTATGTGATCAGAAGTTTATGTGACTATAAGAGCTCTATGCGTGTTGTAATAGTGTTGAGTGCACAGAGTGTGAGAAGGCTTAGTGCTTGGATAAACCCAGGGAAAGAGGATCTAGCGAGCTACACAGATCTCTTGTCCTATGCGGGGTAAGGGTCATTGAAGCTTCGTGCTATAACTTCTTGACCAAGATAATATAAAGAATACTTTGTGGACGTATCCCTAGGGTGGGGGTGAACCACGATAACTCTGTGTACTGTGCTAATGTGTTTTTCTTTCTATTGCTAAGTGCTCTGATATGTTTTGATAATCTATTGATGCTTTGTGCTTATGAGATATGAATGCATGCTAGATATAATACATAAGATGCTAAGTCCTTAATCTATTGAGTATAACCTATTTATCCTTGCTAAGTGATAGATTTGAGTAATTACTGCGGTGCTCTGTGCTTTTTGCGAAGTGTATTAATGAATGTATGTTAGGAAATAACTGATGCTAAGTACGTTGTAAGAAAGAGAATCACAAATCTGTATCCCAACTAAGGTTGCAGACATCTGAGTCCTGCAACCACCCTTGACTCTACCTCGGGTGAGACTTCATCTGCTTCGCAGGTGTTTCCGAAAGGGTCGGTAGTTAGGCCTTTGTTGGTGCACTGTTGAGCGTTGAACCTTGGGCCTACCCCTGTGCCAACACATGGTTACATTGGAAAAGTTTTTACACTTGAATAATGATTTTCCTTTCTTTTTAGGTAGAGTAGGATAATAAATAAAAGTTGCATCTTGTTAGTTTAGCTTAAAGTATAATGCAACCTCATTTTACATTTTCTTTTTAATAAAAGAATTATGAAATACATGTGCCTTTTACTTGATCTCATGGATCTCATAAGTTTTTGACATTTTAGAGTTTGGTTTTTGACAAAGAGTTTTAGAAAATGTTTGCAGGTATTCATCTAACAACAAGTGGACAACTCCAAGGAGACAAAAGGGAAGTATTTTACTTCGGAAGAAGATGCTGCTATATTTAAACTATGTTGTCTTCTTAAGCACCAATTGGATAATGACTTTTTATTATACTTAGAAATTGTCTTGTTTTAATTAGCCATTTTTACAAGATTTCTATCTTCCTTTCTCTCAAAGCATATTTCATTGCAGTTGTTCATAACCTCCACCACTAGAGGATATAAGGAAGTGACACTTTGTCTTATCGAACCTAGAGGTTACTAGTACAATTTTCCCAAGAACCCTGAGTAGGTGAGTAAAGTATCTTTATAAAAGAGTAGCAATAAGGTATGATTAACAGTTAACCATGGAAACATCAATATAACTTAAAAACAAAAAGTGAGTAGGTACTAAAGATACCTTTCTGTTATTTTCCAATGGTACCATCCACTACACAATAAAAATGCTTGATTATACCATATCTTTAGATTGGCTATGCCCACTTAAGTATCCATTACATCAGGATAATCTATAAAGAAGACATGAAGAAGAGTCATCCTCAAACTTAAATATCATCCTAGTCCAAAATAAAACATTTCAGGGCTGCCTCCCCATCTTCTTGAAAAAAGAAATATTTCTACAAAAATATTAAAAGATGGTGGACCAGTCTCTATTGTCAAAGGGTGTAAGAGGCTAACCCATTGGGACACTGAACATGTATGTTGGCAGTGGGTACCGGCCTATGATATGACTAGGTAAACCCATCAGAGTGCTGAACATAATTGATGGAAGCAGAGCATTCTACCTAGCGAGGGTGATGATATGAGAAACAATAAATAAAATTCCTAAATATTAAAACTTGTCCCGATGTACGACACTACTTGTAGGCAAAGCTAAAAATAAGTATGCATGGTTAAGCAAAGGTAAATGAACTCCATCAATATACCATTGGGAACTAACTTTAAGACAATCCTAAGACTCTCTTGCCTACCTCTTATTAACTATATGTAGGATGTTTTGTCCTACAGGTGGGGCCATATTTTAACCATCTTGTCAAACTAATGTGTGAAATTTATCTCTACACTTGGAAAACTGTAAATCTTAGGTTATTGGGAGAATTGACTGATTCCCTGTATCTCTGATTGTGAGGTGTTACAATACTTAGGAGTGGGGGGGGGGGGGTTCCTGAGTAGACAAATGATAAGCATTTCCATCTATATTACAATCCATGAGAAGAGGAAGTAGAATCTCTGTCAAAAATTATGTCATATTGTTTTTACAATATCCTGGGCTATTATATAAGTAGTTGTTTATATTAGTATGAAAATTTCTATACTGCTAACATCAATGTGTGTGTTATAAGATGTTGTGCATTTTTATTTTTTTCTTATACAATGGAAGAATACTTATACTTAATTGATTCCTTGTGACTATTATAGATCAATAACAACTGCTAAATACTCATTGCCATCTGTATTACAAGCCTATGAAAAGAGGAAAAGTTGTTTGTATTGTTACAGATCACTGAAAAGGAAATAAAAAATGGATAATGTTATTCATACACATCCTATCCATGCTCTTGTTCACCATGCTTGCTAGAAATTTTCCTATCTGAGTGCTATGGGCGAACGTCCATTTACTATGGGATAGTTGTCACATACATATGGGACTTGATGGAGTGCCATCTGGAGGACCGGATGGAGTTCCATCTGGGTTACGGATGAAGTACCATATGGAGGACAGGATGAGGTATTTATACACTGTAAATGATCATGATCGCATGCAGGTATGATCGCTTGAATTAATTACACCTGTTGCAATGATAAATTAGGAGAATTGAATGGTGTATTTTTCAAATTCCATTTTGGTGATCAAATTAAATTTATAAATTCATTTTATGATCAAATGTCCAATTCGAAGACTTGGACATTGATCTAATTTCTTACACGATTTTGTTTACCTCCAAAGTACAAACCATTCAAATTCAAACTCGACGCAATTATGATCACACATGGTGTTTTTGTATGACGAATTCTCCCATGATTCAACCATTTCTATCACAATTTAATTAAGAAAAGGGTACTCTATCCCAATTTCTCATACAATGTTTATTTCTCTCATCCTCTACCAATACAAATTTGGCCAACCAGCATGACAATTTATTTCACCATGGCCTCATTAAATTGCTTGTTATATAAAAATTGAAAAAATAGAGTAGAACACAGGACAATTTCCTCTACCAATTCTTGAATCCCCATCTCATAGTTAATACAAGCAAGAGATCGATCAATTCAGGGGTTGTCACCCCACCTAATCCTCACTCTCTGAAAAATACAAACCCTCTAGTTCAAACTATCTCCTTGTCTGATAAGAAGGCCAAGAAAATTATTGATTCTCGTGCAGCCTCTTCTGGTAAGAAAATTAAAAATCTTGTTGATAATTCCCCATTGCCTCCAACACCTCTCGATTCCAAACCTAATAAGCTACAAGATTCATTTCATCAAGATTTTACTTCGGTTCCTACAAAGAGGAGAGGAGATAATCGATTCAAGGGAAAATCCTTTTGAAGAAGCACCTTAAGTATGAGTGGAAAGCCCAATATAAAACCTCCAAGTACTTCAGATCCTATTCAATTGTATTTCAACCATGAGAGCCCCCATAAAAGACTTAAATAATTTTTTGCAGAGGAGTCTAATCCCAATAAGTAGGTCAAATTTGAACCTATTACACCAAGTCTTCCTCACAAAAAAATTGTTACTCCTTCCTCCCAGATACCTACACCATATTCTAAAGTTGATATACCTTCTACATCTATCAAGGAGCCCAATCCTTCTTCTCTTGAGCCATCTTATCACACTCCATCTATTGAGAAATTGCAACAAATAAATTCTCACTTGCTTCAACAATTGGTAGAATGAGAAATTGTGGATAGGCATTTGCATCATCTCAATGTTGTCTTGCAAGCAAAAGTAAACTCTCTTAAGCGATTGGTTGACTAGATGAACACCACCAATCACAGTCTTCAGATGCAATTGAAACATCATAAAAGGCTTAAGACAAAGTCTCAAGTGTATGAGGGAGAATATTCTAAAGCCAATCCACCCCCTCCTTCATGAGTATAGTTATTTCTGGTGATCCATTTTTTTTTGTAGAGGGACATGCAAATCCTTAGGCATGGGATAAATGTTGGTTTGGTGTTTTGACTATTTTTCCAATGGCCAAATCCTTTTTGCATACAAAAATTATATATTATATGCTCTCATTTAGCCATTTTTAAAGGTATTATCAATCTTTATGCATCAATTCTCCATGGAATCACACAAGGTATGTATAATCATATTTTTTTTGCAATGGTTTTATGATTAATTCGTCTTTAGTTGATTGATTTTGATGATCTAACGTTCTTGTTTGCTTGCAACAGGTCGAAATCATGATCTGATCTTCCATCCAGTCCCTCATCCAGACCTTCATTCGATGCTCGATCTGTCACTCCATCCAACACTCCATCTGACACTCGAAGTGAACATGAGCTGGAAGTTAGCACATCGACGGGATTTGATGGACGAATCAAATACATGGGTTTTAGGCCCACTCATGCCCTCTAGATATGGAGCTCGATGCATCTAGGATTGGCTAGTTGCAGTAATCGCTAAGTGGATCACACAAGACTATTAAGGAAGATTCTTTCTATTACACAAGTTTAATGAATTATTGTTTTTAGAGAGTGTCGACCCTTCCATTGGTCGACCTCTCAAGCTCTGTAATAATCTATAAATGTTACTTCCTATGCCATGAAGAAGGGGACATATTTTATTTTATACACAAAAATTATCTTCATTTTGTCGTATACTTTGTTTCTAATGATTGTAACACACCCACTATCATAATTTAAAAAAAAATTGGGGTTAATCTCCCACAAATGAGAAATCTCCAGAAACCTGCATTAGCGAACTGCCAATCCCTGATTCAATATCGGGATTCAGGGTTTTGGACTTTCCGTTGTCGAGAGTCCCTGTCCTCTCAATTCCCCGACTCGCGATGAGCTCTTTCCGTTGTCGAGAGTCCCTGTCCTCTCAATTCCCCGACTCGCGATGAGCTCTTTCCCTAGTATTATCCACTCTAGCTAGGCTCTCTAGTCCACGTGACTAGATTCCTATATGACCGCAATCATATGGTTCCATCGGGGTTTCGGGGTTTGCGATGTCACCATGTTTATGTCCACGGGACTCGCGATTCTCCGATCCCCGATGTGATTCTTCACGTATTGGCTTTCCGGGCTAAGTCCTGGTCAATACGACTACAACCTTCACAAGACCACAGTCTTAATTCCTGACGGGGTTTGGCACCTTTCAATGTCATGACGCTCAAGTCCCCTGGACTCTCGACGCACCTTTACACTGTCTAGCCCCCCCTTGGCTATAAAATGGTCCATATGACCACATATCATATGACTCCAGCTGTATAACCTTCCATCGGGGTTTCGGCATTTGCGATGACACAAAACACATACACCCGAGGCTCGCGATATCCCGATTCCCGATTCTCTCCGGATGCTCGACACGCGTTCGTTGGATCAACAGATTATGATAGTGTCAGAAATTCGCATATCACGGTTTCATAATGCAAGGGTTTCATGTCCTTGAAATCCCCTATACGCCGATTCCCGATATGCCGATGGGGCCTACCGCCAACGGTTCTAGATGGTTGCCACCTGTCCCCCAGATGGACGGCCTTGATTGTATCGGGAAATCGCGTATCACGATTCCCTTGTGCACGAGTTGCATGACTCCGGAAATTCCGATATCCCGAACTCCGATTCTCTGGGATCTCTCGCCACGTGTCCACGTCGATGGATGGTCCAGATCCGATCGGGAAATCGCGTTTCGCGATTTCAACATGCACGAGTCTCTTGTCTCCGGGAACCCCGATCCCCGATCTCCGACTCTTCGGGATCCTCTACCACGTGTCCCTGCTGTTTGGACGACTCTGATCCTATCGGGAAATCGCGGATCGCGATTTCCTATTGCAACGGTTCTACACTCCTAAATTCCCCGATGGGTGAAATCCCGATGCCTCTCAGAACGTCGACACGTGTCCTGCCGAGATCAACGGCTAGGATACGATCTCGGGATTTCGAGAACCACAAAGCCTCGGTTCTCAGACTTAACGAAACCCCGATGACCCTGTTATCTCGATGACTTCTCCGGGATGTTGACACGTGTCCTTCCGAGATCAACGTCTAGGATTCCTTCTCTGCATACTAGGGTTTAACTCCGGCGCAACTTCTCGGGATCTGACGGCTGACGGGATTTTGTTAATCTTCTCTGTAAGATCCTGACCGTTGATTTCTTCCTACTTGAGGACCTTCTCGAGAATGGCTAAGTATCCCTTCTGCAAGAGGAAATCTCTACTAGAGATCTATTCCAGGGCCTTCCTGGAGATGGATAGGGGAAATAGATTCCCTAGGACGGACTGGGAGCCTAACCTAGCTCAATCTAAGCATAACTAGATTTATTTATCAACGTAAGTTGTGTATGGTTTCCTCTGTGATAAGCATATATCAACTTATTCGTGTCAAACTCTACGCGGACACTCTCATGCGGAAATCATTTACAATTTCACAATTCTATGAGCTAATATCTACTCCTTATTATCAATTTCTGCACAGAGACATTCTTACACAGAAAATATTTACAATTTCACAAGTCTATGAACATATGTGACAACATATGAATTCAAGATGCAATATGAGAAAAACACTTATCAGAAGTGACTTCAGAAATGGGTGCAACTGCTGAGAGGGGTGCTCGTTTCCACCCAACCGTAGGCTCAACGACTCGCAAAGGATTTACCACTAGCCACCCCCGAGCTGAGACCACGATGTTTTGAGACTGCGTCTCTCTGTCTGCCAGTGACCAGGAGCGAAGGTTGCAATCCTTCCTCTCTGCTATCACCCACTCTACGTAAAACTGCCAGAGTTCCCCTCACGTCCCCCCCCCTTGTCAATCGCTTCTGCCATACGCCTTATCCTCTCGCGAGGTTGCGTGTGGCATGATTACCCTCGCGCTGGTCAGTCATTATGGCTCTACGGATAGGCAGTTCACCTCCCCATCCCTCATCAAGCCATCAACCTACCAGCCTGCAAGGCATTTATTTCAGGGCTAGCGAGCCGATTTTGGTTCTCCGGGCCAGTGGAGTCCAAATACGGTATTTAATTCTTGGTGGAAGTTAACGCCCCTTTTCCAGGTTCCCTCCACCACCATCGTGGTCTCTTTTATGCACATCCCCTCTCAGCAGTTCTGCAATAAATTCAACTGTTATTTACAATCATTGACCTCTTCCTGCAGGTCCATTTACATCACATATTCATACGTATGAGTTTTTCCATAGTCCTTGGC
>ML792680.1:53973-64083 GCA_009831015.1 Picea engelmannii
TTTCTGTTCAAGTGCTATTTCTGTTGCTATTTCGTATATCATTTCTGTGTATTGTGAAGATTATGCTGGATATTTCACTGTTATTCTGTTATTTCTAGCATTACGTTTCTGTTCTGCATATTTTATATATCTGGTATCTTGCACATGATGGCTCTATGGATAGGTGGTTCACCTCCCCATCCCTCATCAAGCCATCAACCTACCAGCCTTCAAGGCATTTATTTCAAGGCTAGCGAGCCGCTTTTGGTTCTCCGGGCGAGTGGAGTCCAAATACGGTATTTAATTCTTGGTGGAAGTTAACGCCCCTTTTCCAGGTGCCCTCCACCACCATCGTGGTCTCTTTTCTGCACATCCCCTCTCAGCAGTTCTACAATAAATTCAACTTTTATTTACAATCATTGACCTCTTCCTGCAGGTCCATTTACATCACATATTCATACTTATGAGTTTTTCCATAGTCCTTGGCCAGTTCAGTTATATTTACAATCTGGGGGAAACAGGGTGTTACAATGATTAATGCCAATGTTGCGTTAACCTAGTGACTACATTTTCTTGTTGAAGTATTGCCACGACCTTCTGGGGATCCCACCAGTGGTCTGGGTGATTTTTTATATCAGTATATATTTGCATCTATATAATTTCCTTTTATACCTCTTCAATTTTGAAGTTGCTGGTTTAATTCCATTCACTATGTATATCTTTTTAATTGTAGATTGCTTGTCTAATTCACATCCCTGTATATATTCTCTAATTTACAACTCATTTTCTGAATTGTGTGTATGTCACAAAGCATGTGTAGAAGTCCATGTTTATTTTTTATATTTTGATTTCTAACATTCTGATTGCAGGTTGTAATTTATTTGCTTCTAAACTGTTTAATTATGTCTTTTGCTCTATGTTTCTTAAAGATGTAAATCACTCTACAGAGTAGTTATTTAGATAGTATTCATTTATTAAGTTGTAATTTCAAATACTCTCTATAGGTTTTCTTAACTTATTAATTTTGTCTCTAAGCATCAACGTGATAGGATAGAAGTGGATTTTGAGATATGATTTTGAGTCGCAACTTAGTTGTAATTTTGGGTTATGATCTTCAATGGTAGCTTAGTTAATTTTAATTTATGATTTTTAATGAGATTCTAGTTATGAATTTGAATTATGATTTCTAATTAGCATTAGTTATGAGTTTGTAGGTTTGCATGAATTGTTGATTCTAAACAGAGTATTTTCAATGTTATCTTAGTTATGAATTTGAATTAGGATTTTTGATTAAAATGCTAGTTATGAGTTTGTAGATTTGCATGAATTATTAATTCTATACAAAGCATTTTCCAGCATCAGATTAGTGTAAGGATAATTAGAGTATTAATTATGAATTATTAATTCTCTTTGCACAAAGTTTATAGACTGTAGCATATTAGTGTATGTATAAGCTATTATTTGAGTTTATTGGCATTATATTAGGCTAGGCTAGGCTAGATTAGAGCTCTAAACCTACACATACATTGTTGGCACCTTGAATCCTATGAGCCCCAGGTTGACAATTTAATGTCAAAATAGATAACATATATTTCACTCGACAGGTTCCACATTGGTCCATAGTAAGTATGTTGATGCTCATGTTCTTCCCTTGATGATTGGTGTTTCTCATGATGATGTGGATGAAAATACTCAACAACTTTATCTGTTGGTTCTTCTTTCTTTGATTATCCACCTTGTGGTTCCTTTGAGGAATGGTGCTTCATATATTCTTCTTCCTTTTTATGCCCTTCGTGGGGCTCTCCTTTATATTATTTTGTAGGTCCTTCTTTTGATTTAGCCTCAGTCTCTTTTTATGATGTTTCTATAGGTACTGCAATTATTTTCCTTGTAATGACTTCTTCATGTTTTTTAATAAGAGAAACATCCCACAATGTAATTTTATTTTTCTTATACCACAACTTCATAAATTTGTTTTGCAAATTAATATTAACCATACCTATTAATTCCATCCAAGGATATTCAAGAATAATATCCATATCATCCCTATCTATAGCATAAAAACTTGAATGAAAACATATTCATCCATAGTAAGCTTCAAATATTTAAAAAATTGAGCGTGCTCACCCTCAACATGTGTGCTCTAGATACGCTTCATAGGGACCTACAATTTTTTAACCAAATAAACATTGGTAAAATTATTCTTATTTCTAGGGTTTATAGAAATAATGACCTTCTTTTGTTGAATAAAACCATGAACTTGCAGTAGGGGAGGCATGTGCAGGGGGGATTCTCTTCAAACCCGAAGGAAAAAGAATTTTGAACTATTATTGGAATATAGGGAAGGACAGCAACAATAAAGTAGAGGCATGTTCCCTACCAAAAGGTCTTCATATGGAAAACCAAAGTCAAATTCATAACTTGAACGTAGTAGGAGATTCGAAGATTATCATAAGAATGATGATCCATGGCTCCGAACCAAAAAATATGAGTTTAAAGAGGGTAATAGATAGAATTATCCTACTCACGAGGACTTTAAATACCAATTTATACCACGTACCGATATGTAACAATGAGGAAGTAGACAAAATAGCCAATTTGGCCATTGAGAAACCAACTGGAACCTTAGGCATGGAGGATAAGGAAGGTTTATTCCCCCTTGTTTAATGACCAACCACATGACCTTGAGCCAATGCACAAAGGGGTTCGGGGACACTTGGCACTCCATCGTGAGACCTGGAAGGAGGTGGCAGCAACTAGAAGGAGTAATGACGCATACTTGTCAGCATAGCTTAAATCGTGCTAATGGGAATTGGCACGATCATTTCATCATGGCATGGGATGGTTTTACCATCTGTCTAGTCGAGTTCGTGGGTACCATATCGCTGAGCATGAAACAATCATGAAGTGGAGTGGAATAATTAAGATGACGATTGGTTCAGTCCTTGGCTCAAAGTTTTGAAGGGCCCAAGTACAAAGAAACTGGTAAAGTTTGAGATTTATCAGCTCGACATGAGTTATGCAGTAATTGTTTATTAGGGAGGTATAACCCAGAGATACCAAGAAATCCTATTCTTGTGGAGAATTTCTCCTATTCCTATTATAGAACCTGGTCTCCCTGATTTATCCTCTGTGTCTCCTCTGAATCACCTTGCTCGGAACTCCTTAGCGTGGCCTCCTTTGGGAAAGTCCATATTCTGTGTTATCTCGTCGCTCTACGCTTGGAGCACCCTCCCTCGCCACATGAAGGTTCGTCCCTGTCTAGGCATCATGGAAAATAGGAAGAATGCATAGATTGATCCAAGGAGCATGAATTTGCAAGAGATATATACATGTCAATACTAGCAGGACCTTGAGAAAGATTGTGAAGGGTGTCAAAGGCTGTGAATTCACATGGGAGCAATCATCTCCACAATGACCTTCGAGATCAAAACTCTCTCTCATCAAAAGAACCTAATTTAAATATTACATGATGAATTCTGTACCCAGTGAAGACAAATCAAGGAGCAATGTAGCTAGTTGGAGATCATGTATGGTTGTATGGACCATATGGAAAGAAACCACCAGCATCCCAACACCCCAACCAACAACCAAGGAACTTCTAGGAATTTAAATTCTGACACAGTGAATCAAGTCCCAGACCTCAACGAGCCTGCATCAGACCCAATTTGGGAGAAGTATGGACACATGAAGGTAAAAAATGAACTGGGTAGCTAATCCAGTAATTTTCTTTTTCTATATTGTTTTTTCGATATACATAAATGGAGTTTTCTATAGGACGCATTCTTTGAAATACAACATAAATGATATAGTTATGAAAGAAGACAACTCAGTGGTTGAAATTTTTTTAATAGGAGTCCCAATATTCAAATCATCTATTTTTCGAAGGCCTTGCACGACCATTTTTTGTACTACAGTGGATTTATCCACACATTTTTAATATAAATTTTCCCAGTTCTAGTTAAAACAAAAAACCATGAACTTGCAGTATGAAATTTTCAATCAAAAATAAACCCTCATGAATCTATTTATCCCTCTTCAGAGAATAATACCACCTATCTAAAAATATTGTCTCATATTTTTCATTTGAAGGAGTAACATCTCCCCAGTTTTAAAAAATTTCCACCATATTTTAGCATCATCCAATATATTACCACAAATATTGAATTTCCAATACTTTTGATACTCAGACTTAATAGTATTTATTTATTGTATAATACTAGGACCATTGAATTTTATCATAAAATGCATATATTTCTTAGAAAATCCCAAAAATAGAACTGTGACTTTGAAGGAATAGCTTACTTTTCAATGGAGCTCCTTTGTGCAAGTAGGGATTTGAGATGACAATTTAAGATGACCATAACTCCATCAATATTGATTAGAATCACTAATATGATTCCAATACAAAAATGACATCCCAACTATGTTTCTATTGGTACTAGTTTGGCTATAATATGGTGCATAAAGAGAGAGAAATTTGCTTTGCAAGAATTTTCTATGAGGGCTTTAAGTCACAACTTAAAATAGTTTTAATTTCTGCAATATTGTTCAGAATCACTATTATGACACCAAAAAGGAAATGGTAATTCCACTTTGCTTCTAATGGCACTAGTTCTATTGCAATTCGATTCATTCATAAATAGAGAGATAATCATGTTGCAAGAATTTCTCGCAAGTGTTTTGAGGCCCCAACTTGAAATGGGTGTAAATTCCATGACCACTTTGCTTCTAATGGCACATCCACTTCTATTAGAGAATGGTTTTTTTTTTTGTCTTGTGTGTAAGTGGATTATATATAGTTTTCCTCCTCCTACTCCTCCAACAAAACTAAATATTGAAATATCTCTCAATAAAATCACAAGTTATAGTTATTTATATTTCTCCTTCACCAAAACCTAGATTATATCTTGTATGCTAATGAATTAAAAAAAAAAATCATTTGTCACTAGCCCTCTAATCAACTAGTGGGGGATCAAGTAGTACAATTCTATGAAAAATATTGTCAACAAAATGGTGACTCTACTAGGGAGGAGCTTTCTTGGAATTTTAAACTCCTCTTTAGATTGGATAGGGTTTTCTTATGATATTTTCTCTCTATTTTTTTTACTAGCATTTTTAAGCATAGATTGATGACAACAAATATATTGTTTCTATATTCTATCTTTTTCCCATTTTTCCTCTTGGGTTTTTTTAGTTTTATTAGTGGGCATAGGTTTACTTCACAATACCTTCACACGTACCCTTCCTTCCAAGACTTAGGCATAGGTTTGCTTCACATGATCTAAGTGATTTCCTTTTCTAGAAGAACCTAGGTGCATGTTTCCTTCATTGGAATCATGTGCATTCCTATAGCCTTACTCTTTAGAAAAAAACACCCCTTTTCTTGGTTTTTTTTTTTTTTTAATTTCTTTTTGCTTGGATAAGTAAACTTTAATGTGCATTAATGATCCTTTAGGAAAAAGGTGCCATTAGGAGTGACATCTTGTCACAATTTTCATTCCCTTCTATTTTTTTGCTTTAAACTTTCATTTCACTTTCCTTCCTTTTTGAATTGCTTATTAGAGTTTCTTGATATTCCTTGATGTGCATTTATTTCTGAAAATTGCAAAGAGGAAAGTGATAAAAAGTAGAAGAAAGTTTCAATTTCCAAGAATTTTTCTTTTAATCTTTCAATTTCCATTTTTTTCATGTATTCCACACTTCAAGCACACATATTTCACACCATATTAAGAAACATACCCTAAAATTAACCCAGAAAATAAAAACAACCTTTTTTTTCATTTATTCTAGAACACCAATAATAGACTAGGTTAAGGCATTCGGTTTTAGGCATGGTGGTACTGGTGGTTTTAAATTTCTCCAAAGCCTATCAAAATTGGAGCATGTGTTAGTATTTATCTAATATATTTCTTATGGACTCTATTGTTGGATTACTGAGAGGGGGGGGTGAATCAATAATAGAGCAATTTAATCCTTTTTAACCATATAATCCAAGTGTTATATCGATGTAGCATTATCATCCTATAAATGTAGATTAAATAAGCAATGAACAAATGAACAATCATACACATACACATTACACCGGTGTTTTACGTGGAAACCCAAAGAGAGAGAAAACCACAGAATGATTTTTCTATATTTCTTGAAGAATTACATTCATTGGAAGCACCAACTTCCTTTTTTTTCTGGATGCAATTGGAAGGAGGCTCCAACCCCCTTGTTTCTCAGGCTACAACATGAAGGAAGCTCTAACTCCCCTATTCTCTGGCTACAACCAAAAGGAGGATACAACCCCCTATGTTCTCTTACTACAACCAGAAGGTGGCTACAACCACTTGTCCTTGCCCCGCCCAACTACCCTAAAGTAGAAGTAGAATGATGGAACAATTGTCACACTATCACTGTGAGATATACCACTGTAAACATGTACCAATAAACATGAACCATGCATCAACCATGCATCAACCTGTACCTCAACCTGTACCATAAACAAGTGCATCAACCATGCACCAACTTGTACCAAACAACCTGTAATCAACCTATACCATAAAAAAGTGAATCCAACCATGTACCAAGTATGTACAAATCATGTGTCAACTACTCATCAACTATGACTCATCAATATGTACCAACATCATTAACTATACACCTCATGTATGTGCCAACTCATCAACTACTTGTTTCAACCATGTACCCAACATGTACCTTAACCAAAATCCCTCATCAATTTCATCATCCAAATATGATTTGTAACTCTGTGATATACCTGGTGTATATGATCACATACCTAGAAACCTTCCTTAACTTTCATAACAAGAGACTAGCATTTTCGTCAAACTTTTCTTTAGTCTCACATGACTATTTTGGGATTAGTCAACAAACCTAACTTGAAATAATCATAACTATGTACCTGTAATGAATAAAGATATTGAAATAGTACACAATGTTCTTCAGTTTGTTTTATGCAATTCCTTTAGGTGTCACTACTTGGAACCTCTCAGAAAAGGAGTTATAGCAAAAATGGCATACCTTGATGAATTTTGGCTTATTCTAGAGAGAGAACTTGTAGAGAGTGCCCCACATAGAATATTTGTTGAATGGATCTGAAAATGTTACATTGAATACTACATAATTTAATATAACCAACACATTTGGTCTTACTTAATTTGGATCTTTTATGAAGATGTTATGATGTTTTTACCTGAAACACTTGTTTTAGACTAGTTTCAAGACTAACCACAAACCCTATTTTCCACGGAGTGTAATGCCAAAAATACAATGATCCATAAGATGAATTTTTAACACAGATACTTGGATATGTTTCCTCAATGACCTATCAATTCCACAGTCTAAATCATTCTAGAAAAAAAATTATTGTGAAAATGGTGAGATGACCTGTAAATAACATACCTTAGAAAGCATCATCAAAAGAATTTATCCTCCCTTGAATTCCGACCTTATTTTCTTCACCTTCCCTCTGAAATTTGGCTTATATATCCTTTGGTTACCTCATTCACCTATAGATATTCAATATTCTCAAGTGTGATGTAAAATGAGATAGCCTTTCATCTTATTTATACTCTACAAGTAGCTTCCTTAAAAACATCTTCTAGGTCACTTTGCCCAATTTCCTTATGTTAGGGTTAACCCACTTCTAATTTCTCCATTAAATTTATTATTTAAGTAATTTATTTTGTATTCACTTTGATTTATAGTACACTCATCACTTCACTTTATTATTTACCTTCTAAAATAGTTTAAACCACTTTGACTACTTTGACCTTTTGGGGCTTCTAGATGACATATGAGGGTCCTCCAACTTCGTAATCCCATAACTCTCAAATCGTGAGGAGTTATGTGACATTCCACATAACACAAGAAATGGAATGACATGTACTATCCATATAGAATAGTATTACCTTCAAGTATATCAAAACGCATAGCATTATCCATCAAACAAACTTGGGTCCATTACCCAAACCTCGGTTCTCCAACTTCTCATGGACATAACTCTCTAACCATGAGGAGTTATGTGACATTCCACATACCACTGGAAATGGAATGAAAATAACTATGCATATAGGATAGTTTCACTGAAAAATTCACTGACCTTCATCTCATTATTCCACAAATAAGCATGGGTTCTCTAACTATACTTCTAGGATAACTCAATCCTCAAAGCATCTTCTCGTGAGGGATTTCACCATAAGGGGACCACTTTGGAGTTCATCCATTTGTACTTATTATCAACCATGATAAGACAATAATGAGTCAAATTTACATCAAACAAACTTGGGTCCAATACCCAAACCTTTTTTCTACCAGGATTTCTTCAAGGGTTGACATCAATGACAACCAACCTTAATAAAAAATCTCCCCCTTTGGCATTGATGGAAACACTCTGATGAAAAACTAAAATTATGTCATCCAATATTGAATTCATATCTCTCATGCTCCCCCTGGAAACATGCCTCTTTCCTTTGCATCTATGTGATCATTTCTCTCCCTGGAACCATGCCTTTGTCCTCTCAATCTGATGAATCTCTCCCCCTTTATCATCAATGGAAAAGGTATCTTTCCATCCAGGGCTTCTCCCCCTGACTGAACTGTCCTCTCTATGGTGATTCCTCATGTACATCTAAGGCATATAAGATAAACATTAAAAAGAATTAATTTTAAAGTATAAATAACTCTGATTCTGTAGCGAAGATACTCAAAGGCTTCCCGTGGAAGTGGTTTTGTAAAGATGTCTGCCACTTGTTGTTTTGTGCCCACATACTCAAATCTGATGTTCTTTTCTGCAACCTACTCCCGTAGAAAGTGATACTTGATTGGAATGTGCTTCATCTTGGAGTGCATCACCGGGTTCTTTGAGATACTGATGGCACTTGTATTATCACAATAGATTGGAATGTGCTCATCATACTCAACCTGTATATCTGTCAAAGTTTGTTTCATCCAAAGAACCTGTGTACAACATGTTGTTTCTGCAATATAGTATGCCTCGGTTGTAGATATAGATACTGATGATTGTTTCTTGCTTATCCATGATACTAAACACTCACCCAAGTAGAACGTTGCTCCATTGGTGCTTCATCGGTCTTCAATAAAACCTTCTTAATCTGCATCTGTGTAGGCAATAAGAGATAGATCCTTTCCTTTTGGATACGATAATCCAAACTCTTATGTTCCTTTGAGATATCTAAAAATTCTATTCACTGCTAATACATGTGATTCCTTTGGTGCTTCTTAAAATCGTACCACCTGTCCAACTGTCTGCATTACATCTGGTCTAGATGTTTTCAAATATAGTAGGTTGCCAATCATTGACCTGTATTGCCTCTGATCTATACACTAGTACATATGACCAAATTTGTGACGGTTTTTCATTGATATTGCCACACTTATCTGTCGCAATTTCCACGAAAGCTAAGAATTTTTTTCATCGGAATAATTTCATCACTATATCCACGATCCAAGTGTGTGTGGAAACATCGATGAAATAATCTCTCCACGTGTCACCACCTTCAAGATCGGTTAACCCTATGCATCGTCGCAATTGCTATGAAATTGCATCACAATAACAACGAAGAAGTGTGGCAATTACGATGAAAATTTATGCCAAGCCAATAACTTACGACGCAGTTGTTGAATGTGCGACACAAAACCGTCGCAACTTGCAATGAAAATATGTGGCAATATCGACAAAAATATATCTCGATACCAAACTTACGATGCAAATGTTGTATGTGCGACAACAATTCATGGAAAATTGCGACGAACTTTCATCACTATTGCGACAGTGTGATAAAATACAAAATTTGTGTCCAGCGAACTATCATCGATATTGCGATGATGACTTTAAGTTTAAAAAAAATAAATACATGAGATATGGTATTACCATATTACATTGTAATATGGTAATGCCATATTACATTGTAATATTCTAATATTCTAATATATTGTAATATTGTAATATTCTATTGAAAGATGGATGTTAGAGAAAACATGTAGATCTTTTAGATTAAACAAGATTATTATTATTATTATATATATATATATATATATATATATATATATATATATATATATATATATATATATATATATATATATATATATATATAT
>ML792680.1:64555-110157 GCA_009831015.1 Picea engelmannii
ATATACACAAAGAATAATTTGGAATATTACATTCAAAAAAACACATGGGTTGCATGAGTGAGTCATTATGCAATTTATATTACACAATACTATGACAACACTTCTAAGAAAATATAAAATTCGTTGTAAATTGGTTGATCCCAGATAATTTAATTGAACCAAGGTAATTCATGGGGTTAACAAATTATTTAGGAATGAAGTGTCTCTTCAATGCACATTAGAAAAGGAAAGTATAACCTTTCAATTCATTTCAATTGAAAACCAAGTAATTGAATCTTTGACTTGAAAGAATTGTAATGCATCAATATTAAATCTAATGAAACTTGCAATTTCATTTGAAATCAAAGAAAATTTCGCATGATACATAATGGCGGAACCTTTGATGCAATGAAGGAGTTGGATAACATAACACTTGAAACTTTTGTTGGTGCAATCATCATTAAAAACTTGATCAACATCTTCAATATTATGATCTCGAAGTTCATCTCCATGTAAAGTAGTATTTCTGCTATTACTTGGCAAATAACTATTTGGAGGTCGACACTTTGGGGGCATCGTCTATATATTTAAAAAAAACATAGAAAAGTTAGTGTGTATAGAAAATATAAAAATTCCAATAATAAATATTACTAAAATTCATGACATACTGATTATTACAGAGAATACATTAAATATTGAATCCTCTTACCAATGGACAATATTCATAACCCCCTTCGACGTGCCCCTTCTCCCTACAATGTATTTGGGCTGTTGTTATTAAAAGTCTTCTATTTTGCAGGTCTCTGCAATCATAGCAAGGGAAATAACATTTTCCATTGCCCCTCGCCTCTAATTCCTCTCTTAACTGAGAAAGCTTCCTGTCATTTCCGTTCATTGTGACAAATCCTTGTCCTGACAAGTAATTGTCTTACCTACACCATACCAAACATTAATTTGTCATTTTTTTATATTTTGTCTACTCCTTTCGATTATGATATGTTTATTTACAGTGACCTACATATTTATAATAAGGTCAACATATTTATAATAAAGTGATCATATGTGAAGAGGATCAACATCATGACGACATAGATAACATCTTTATAATAAGGTCATATGTGCACAAATGTTTTCTTTATATAATAACAACATATATACCTAACATAAGATTAGGGTTAGTGTTTATGTATATTATTAGTCCCTGCTAAAGCAAGGAATATAGAAATAAATTACTATCATTTCATTGATCAGGGCTGAGTTTCAAGAGCAATTCCATATCTTTATCAATGAAGAGAGAGAGAGAGATTATAGATACAATTGAAGGGAAAAGGGTATGTGGATTCCATAAACCTAGAATATTAAGGAATCCACATACCCTTTTCCATAGAACATAATAACTAGATCCAAAAAACAAAGACATGAAATATGGTACTACACATATTATAATATATTATCAAGGAAAAAACAAGCTAAATACAATTTGGACATTTGAAATTTTTTTTACAAGTTAAATGAGTACATCAATAAAAAATAACATACTAACCTTGAAAGTTCAAAATCCGAGTTATGTAGATCGAGAATTGGATTTGTTCAACTGGTGGGTGACGGAAAAAATAAATAGCTCAAAAAAAATCCAAGAACAATGTCGCAACTATAGAAATTGTGTCACAAAGTCTCTTAAAGTTACGTATATATAGATAAAATAGTCAACTATTAGTTAACACCGACCAATGAGATAGGCAAACTTTTTGTCGCTATTGCCACGAAAGTTTGTCGCTATAGCGAGAAAAATCAATACTAGGTTAAAACAAGATTTTTGTGGATATTGCAACGAACTTTCGTGGCAATATCGACGAAAATCCTGCCCTGTTTAAAAAAATGATGAAACTAGTGGAAGCGTGGAAAATTTTTGTGGAATAATCTGCCCATATGTAGTAGTGATAGACTTTGAATCGTCATCTTTTCTTAACTTGCAATTGGTTTGCATGGGAGTGATAATTGGTTTGCAATCTTCCATTCCAAACCTCTTTATCATTTATCTGATATACTTGGTTTGAGAAATAAAAATTCCTTGGTTTATTTGACATATCTGAAGTCCCAGAAAGAAAGATAGTTCTCCAAGTAATGACATTTCAAATTCATTCTGCATATCCTTTGCAAATTTCTGGCTTAACATGTCATCATCACTACCAAAAATAATATCATCAACATAAACTTCAATTAATAAAATATTACCTTGACTTACCTTGATGTAGAGGTTGTTGTCTGCACTTCCTTTTCTGAACCCTTCATGATGTAGATATTTATCCAATCTAGAGTACCATTCTCTAGGAGCCTGTTTTAGACCATACATGGCCTTCTTTAATTTTCACACGTAGTCTGCATTTCTGACAACTGAAATCCTTCTGGTTGTTCAATGTAGACTTCTTCTTCAAGTTCCCCATTCAAAAAAGTTGATTTTACATCCATCTGATACACTTTAATATTTTTGGAGCATGCATAAGCTAAAAAAAATCGGATTGCTTCCATTCTCGCAATTAGGGAAAATGTCTCTTCAAAGTCGATTCCTTCAACCTATGCATATCGTTTACATACCAATCTAGCTTTGTTCCTTGTAATCTGTCCATGTTCGTTCAATTATTATTATATACCCACTTTGTGCCGATCAAATTCTTATCCTTTGGTCTTGGAACCAATTCTCAAGTGTCATTTTTCTCTATTTGATCTAATTCTTCATCCATGGCCTTGTTCCAAAATTCATCCTTGTTGGCCTTTTCAAATACGTTGGTTCAATCGTAGATGTGAGTGTTAAGTGTGTTTGTTCTGGTGAATGAATTCTTCTTCTAGTCTCAACTCCTGTGTCTTTATTTCTGATAATCTGATCTGAAGGATGATTCTTATGTACTCATCTGCTAGGTGTCTTTGGAGGCACTTGTTGAACTTGCTCTTCTTCTTTTGTTGGATTCTCTTCATCTTCCTCTTCTAGTTCCTTTTCATCTTCTGCTTCTTATTTGAAAATATGTTCCATTGATTCATTTTATTCTTCCATTGATTTTGGTCTCCCTGTTTCATCAATTGTTACGTTGATTATTTCTACAACTTTGTTCAATCTCAGATTGTAACACTTGTATTCCTTCCTTGTACTTCAGTAACCAACAAGTACTCCTTTGTCCACACGAGATTCAAACTTTCCCTTTTTTCCATCTTCTCTTTTGATGTAGCATTTGCCTCCAAAAATTCTGAAGTGCTTCACATTTGTTGTTCTTCCTTTCCATAGCTCATAGGGAGTTTTGTCAGTGTTGTTTTTTAGCATTAATTTGTTTTGAATGTGAACTGTTGTATGCACTGCATGTGTCCAAAATATATCTATCAATTTGGAATCCATTAGCATTGTTTGATCCATTTCCTATACTGTCGTGTTCTTTCTTTCAACAACTCCATTGTGTTAATGTGTCCTAGCAATGAAGAAATGCCTTTTTATTCCATGACTACTGCATTAGTCCATAAATACCTTTGAACTGAACTCTCCTGTATTATCATATCTCAAGAATTTGAATTTTGAATACATTTCATTTTCAACCATTTCCTTGTAGATCTTGAAGTTTTCAAAATTTTCTGACTTATTCTTGAGAAAGAAAACTGCAGTCATTCTTGTATAATCATCAACTAATAACATAAATTATTCCTCACCTTTTAAACCCTTTGTTGTAGTTGGTCCAACTAGATCAGTATGCACAATTTCCAGTGGTCGTTTCATTGAATATTCCTTTGATTTGAACCTGGTCTTTGTTTTCTTTCCTTGTTGAAAATGCTTGCATAAAGTGTTGGTTGGTTTCATGATCCGGGGCATTTATCTGACTACTTCTCTTCTGCTGAATTTGACAAGGTTATCAAAATATATGTGACCCATTCTTTAGTTCCATAGCCAAATTTCATCTTCCTTTCCTAGACAACACTTTTCATTTCCAATTTCACTTAATACATATATGTTTCTTGAAGTTCTCGCAGTTGTAGCAATCAATTTTCCTGAATATTATTTTCTTATCTCATACTTTTGTGAATTGAAGGTAACTTTATGACCTTGGTCACACATTTGACTCACACTTAGAAGATTATGTCTCATATCTTCTACTAGTAGAACATTTTCTGCCTTGGTATTCTTGTTCCCAAATCTTACTATGCCTTTTCCATTGATTTTATTTGAATCATCATTTCCAAAGGAGACTAATCCATCTCTTTCCTTTCGTAATGTAAGAAACCTATCTCTATCACCCGTCATGTGTTTTGAACAACCACTGTCAACATACCAACTATGTTTCTTCTGCTTATCTTGTAGAGCGAGTGTGCATTCTTCATTGCTATACTAATCATGCTTTCTTATCCATGTCCTTTTCTGAGGTTCCTTTATGTGACTGTTGTTATTCTATTGTGGTTCTCTAGGAGGGATTGTCATTTTGCAATATTTGGTCATGTGTCCAAAATTGTTACATTTGTAACATTCCACTTCAGTGCTCAAAGATTCAAACCTGTTGTAACTTCTTCTTTGTGTTTCACTAGGCCTTCTTGGATAACCCCTTTGTGTATGACTTTCAAATTTGTTTGTGTTCCTATTTTTATCTCTACAATTCATAGATTTATGTCCAAAATTATTACATGCATAACATAACCAAAAAATATAGTTTGATACCTCATAGTTGAATATATTCTGAAAGTAGGTACTCTTATAAATTCTTCTTCTTCATGAGGCCTATCTATCGGTTGTTGATTCTGAAATCTGAATCTTCTCAATGGAGGAGTGTCCCTATAATCTTCCTTGTAGATCTTCCTATCTCCCTTAATTATTTCTACATAACTTTTTGGATATGTTTCTTGCTCTGTTGTTTTGGAGATTGATCCTTTTTTTGTCTAATTGTATCGATGTTCAGACTTGTCATGATGAGATTTTTGACTGCTGATAATGTCATCCAAAACTTTTGAGTTGTTCTGCATATTTTTCTTTTGAAGATACTTTCTTAATGTGACAATCTCTGCTTCCAAATTTCCAATGATATTGTATTTTTATTCTAGTTTCTCTTTGAGTGCATCTTCAATTCTTTTATATTCTTCTATTTGAACCTTCAAATTTGTGATCATTTTTTCTAGTTCTTGAGTATCTTCTTTCTTGTCTAGTTCTTCTTGTAGTTTCTTGTTTTTCTTCTTTTCTCTTATGATAAATTCTATGGCACACATTAATTCCTCTCGGCAGTCAACTTCTGCCTCTTCAATTTCTTCTTCAACTTCTTCATATTATTCTTCGAAGTCTTCTTTATCAGATTCTTCTACTGCCATGAATAAAACTCTTTCTATCTCACTGTCACTGATTTCATCTTCATCTAATGATGAGATGTCTTCTTTGGTGCATAAGGTTTTCTTGAAAACTTTCTTTGTGGTTCTTTTGTCTTTATATGTTTGTTTTCCTTTTGAGTAACCTTCAACATTTCTCTTTTTCTTATAAGGACATTTGTTAGAAAAATGACCAATACCATCACAATTAAAACACATTAAAGGAAGCTTACCTCTATACCTACTGTTGGTTCCCTTGTTCAGTCTTTTGAAAAAGTTGGCCACTTCTTCATCATCTTCCGAGATGTCATTGTTGTTGCTATGTTCTTCTTTTTTCCTTCCCTTTTTCTTTGACTTTTTGGATGCTTCTTTTATATCTGGATTTTCCTGTTCAGTTCTCATTTCATATGCTATGAAGATTCCATGTAATTTTTCCATGATTATTGAGCTTAGATATGATCTTTATTCTAGTGTTGATATCTTAGGGTCAAATCTAATAGGAAGAGATCTTAGTACTTTTTGAACAATTACAGATTCTTTGATTTCTTATCCCAATCCTATGATTGCATTTACTATTTCATCAACTCGTAAAAAGTAAGCTGCAATATTATCATCTTCCTTCATCTTAAGTTGTTCGAACTGAACTCTGTAAGTTTGAAGCTTTGCTACTTTGACTTTTGAATCTCCTTCATAAATATTTTGAAGTTTGTCCCAAATCTGTTTAGCAGATTTACAATGTGCAACTTTGGTGAATATTGTTTCACTAAGACCATTCAGAAGTGCATTTTTGGCTTTAGAATTATTCTGATCGAGTTTCATTGCTTTTTCATTTGTTGGTGGAATTGTTGGTGATGTGTATCCATCTACAATTAATTGCCAAATTTCAAATCCCCGTTCTTGTATATATGTTTTCATCCTTAGGATCCAAAATCCATACTTATTTCCATTGAATTGTGGTATTCCATTTGTATACAAGTTGTTTCTCTCCATGATCTACCTTTCAGTGGTTAAACTGATTTCTGAAAGAACCTTATCTGATACCAATTGTTGGATTACTGAGAAGGGGGGTGAATCAGTAATAGATCAATTTAATCCTTTTTAACCATATAATCCAAGTGTTATATCAATGTAGCATTATCATTCAATAACTGCAGATTAAATAAGCAATGAAAAAATGAACAATCATACACATACACAATACACCAGTGTTTTATGTGGAAACCCAAAGTAGGAGAAAACCACATAATTATTTTTCTTATATGTCTTGAAGAATTACATTCATTGGAAGCACCAACTTCCTTTGTTTTCTAGCTACAATTGGAAAGATGCTCCAACTCCCTTGTTTCTCAAGCTACCACCTGAAGGAATCTCCAACTCCCCAATTCTTTGGATACAACCAGAAGGAGGCTACAACCCCCTATGTTCTCCGGCTATAACCGGAAGGTGGCTACAACCACATGTCCTTGCCCTGTCCAACCGCCCTGAAGTAGAAGTAGAATGATGGAACCACTTTCACACTATCATTGTGAGATATACCACTGTAAACATGTACCAATAAACCTAAACCATGCATCAACCATGCATCAAACTGTACCTCAACCTGTAATCAACATGTACCATAAACAAGTGCATCAACCATACACCAACTTGTACCAAACAACTTGTAATCAACCTGTACCATAAAAAAGTGCATCCAACTATGTACCAAGTATGTACCAATCATGTGTCAACTACTCATCAACTATGACTCATCAATATGTACCAACATCATCAACTATACACCTCATGTATGTTCCAACCCATCGACTACTTGTCTCAACCATGTACCCAACATGTACCTTAACCAAAAGCCCTCATCAATTTCATCATCCAAATATGATTTGTAACTCTATAATATACCTGGTGTATATGATCACATACCTACAAACCTTCCTTAACTTTCACAACAAGAGACTATCATTTTCATCAAACTTTTCTTTAGTATCACATGACTAGTTTGGGATTAGTCAACAACCCTAACTTGAACTAATCATAACTATGTACCTATAATGAATAAAGATCTGAAAATAGTACAAAATGTTCTTCAGTTTGTTTTATTCAATTCCTCTAGGTGTCACTACTTGGAACCTCTCAGAAAAGGAGTTATAGAAAAAATGGCATACCTTGCTGAATTCTGGCTTATTCTAGAGAGCGACATTGTAGAGCGTGCTCCGCACGAAATATTTGTTGAATGGATCTGAAAATGTTACAAAGAATAATAAATAATGTACTATAACCAACACATTTTGTCTTACTGAATTTGGATCTGTTATTAATAAGTTATGATGTTTTTACCCAAAACACTTGTTTTAGACTAGTTTCAGGACTAGCCACAAACCCTATTTTCCACGGAGTGTAACTCCAAAAATAAAACGACCCACAAGATGAAAGTTTTACCAAATATACTTGGATATGTTTCCTCAATTGCCTATCAATTTCATAGTCTGAATCATTCTAAAAAAAAATGTTATTGTGAAAATAGTGAGATGACCTGTAAATAACATACCTTAGAAAGAATCATCAAAAGAGTTTATCCTCCCTTGAATTCCGACCTTCTTTTCTTCACCTTCCCTCTGAAATTAAGCTTAGATATCCTTTGGTTACCTCAGTCACCTATATATATTCAATATGCTCAAGTGTGATGTAAAATGAGAGAGTCTTGCCTCTTATTTATACTCTCCAAGTAGCTTCCTTAAAAACATCTTCTAAGTCACTCTGCCCACTTTCTTTATTTTAGGGTTAACCCACTTTTAATTTCTCCATCAAATTTATTATTTAAATAATTTATTTTGTATTCACTTTGAATTATACTACACTCATCACTTCACTTTATTATTTACCTTCTAAAATATCTTAAACCACCTTGACTACTTTGACCTTTTGGGGCTTCTAGATGACATATGAGGGTCCTCCAACTTCGTAAGGCCATAACTCTCAAACCGTGAGGAGTTATGTGACGTTCCACATACAACTAGAACTAGAATGACATGTACTATCCATATAGAATAGTATTACCTGCAAGTATATCAAAACGCATACCATTATCCATCAAACAAACTTGGGTCCATTACCCAAACCTCGGTTCTCCAACTTCTCATGGCCATAACTCTCTAACCATGAGGAGTTATGTGACGTTCCACATACCACTAGAAATGGCATGACAAGCACTATCCATATAGGATATTTTCACTGACCAATTCACTAACCTTAATTTCATTATTTAACAAATAAGCATGGGTTCTCTAACCATACTTCTAGGATAACTCAATCCGCAAAGCGCCTTCCCGTGAGGGATTTCACCATAAGGGGACCACTTTGGAGTTCATCCATTTGTACTTATTATCAACCATGATAAGACAATAATGAGTCATATTTACATCAAACGAACTTGGGTCCATTACCCAAACCTTTGTGCTACCGGGCTTTTTTCAAGGGTTGACATCAATGACAACCAACCTTAATCAACATCTATAATGTTCAATATTATGATCATTAATTACAAAATTGTCCATTCTGATGGGGTGTGGAGGTATAGAGGATCCTTAGACATTTTTTTGGTGGTAAATCACCCAAAATCTTGTAGTGGATATTCTTTAGTAATGAATTCTCGAAGAAAATCACATTTGGTGCTCTACACATTAGATGGTACTACCTTTTCTCACACTTCCTAAGCAACAAAAATGTTATTTGAAAAGGGGTACTATTAAATATACTTTAGAAATAGAGCCCAAACATCTATCAAATATATATGATAAATCCTCTAGGAGTATCCCGTTAAAGTTTTGAAAATTATAATTCTTTACCATGTATTGTTTTACCAATATTTGGAAGGTATGATCACCCTCTCCAACCCATTCCAACTGAGCCCAATTTTAGCTCCATGGACATAATACTTCTCCATGCATCTAAGAACTCATTTTTCTTTAGATTCCTCACTATGTCATGGATATTGTACAAGTTTTCTTCTATGACTATGCAAATCTTAGCCAACCTTTTCCCTTCTTATTTATCTCTTATTCTCATAAAGCAATCCACCATTTTACCCCATTATTGAAGGAATTTAGTAGATATTTTAATAGTTTTTTTCCACTACAAAAACCAACCATTATCTCCCTAAGGTCTAGGCATCAAATTCTATGATGTCCCCTAGCCCGCCAAGCTAGGAAAAGCCACTAAAATCAAGCTTTGTTCAAGCTTTGATACCAAATTGTAACATACCCAACCACCCAGGCTGGGTCATTCCACTTGAAATATCATGCTCTGATATACATATATATAATGAAAATTTAAACAGACATAAACATTCTATTGCAATATATATTAATGCGAAAATAACAATAAGCCTACTCATGCAACAGATACAGGAAATACTCATAACATTATAACACATGTGCAAGATACACAACATACAATTAACATAGAATTGATACTTATAATTTTATGAGAATACCATCGACTGTGTGTAGACCTTCCATGAACCTCCCATCCTTAGACCATGCTACTCTAAGCTATTAGTAGTGGGTCACCCTCAAGCTGGGACTAAACTCCACCGAGGGTAAAGGAAATCCTAGGCTAGGTTAAGACTACAGAAAGATGCACAATGCAACATGAAGGATTCCCTCCAAGGAGCCTACTTATGCCCACTTCTCACAGACTCTAATTCCCCACATGTCTGTCCCACCCCGAGAATATACACCTTCACTATTCCACACTCCATAGGTTGCTCCACTTCCCTTCCAAGGATTCAACAACAAGCCAGATCATGAATTCTCATAGCTCTATAGCTATTGTTGGACTCCCTCTAGGAGAAATCACTTCCCCAACAAACTCTCTCACTTGAAGAGAGTTTTTTCATAGGCATGAAAACCTGCTTCTTCAATCCATCAGCCTAACAAACTACCGCTTCAAACCACAGGCCTAAAAACCTGCTTCTTTTGTCCATCTCTTAAGTCAACCAGGTAACCATAGTAGCAACAATGGGTAAGGAAAGGGATGAATCAATAAATTACATAGGTTCATGATGGAAGAGGGTACAACAATGTGGGAAATGGTTGACTTCATTCCTGCTTAGTGCGTGAGTGAATGGGTGCGAAGGATGGCCAGAATCATGAGTGAAATCCTAAGGAAAGATGGCAAGAATCGTTGGCGTACCCTCACAACAATGGTATTTCCCACATAGATTTTCATGTGTCCTAGATGACACTTGGCTCTTCAGTAGCTCGCTCCTCTCCCCAAAGGAACTTAGGATAACAAGTTTTATTCCCAAACTTTAGTAATTTAGGAAATATATTATAATATCCCCTTGGGTTAATCCCTCAAGATTATCCCCTTTTTCCTAGCCTCTCAGTCCCCTTTTCTTTCCCTTCCTAGTGGATATTAGTCCCCCATAACTCTTTCTTCATGGTCGGTCTACAAAAAACGATGTATTTTTATTAATGATATACATAATTACATATACAAAATCAGTCTCACTGGCCTTAGCATCTAGGATCTCCGACCTAATAAACACATAAGCCTCCTAGCTTATAAATACTTGGCTCACCAACCTATAAACATCATTTAAACATCATTACAATTCAACAAGGGATCTTCCTTGGGGTATTACAATCCCCTACCCTTAATTTTGCATTATCCTCAGTGCAACTCATTTACATAACATCAACAAGATTTCCAAAATCTTCAAAAATATGCAGGTATTCTTCCCACATAACATCTTCATTCTCCCAAGTTGCATCCTCGAGATTGTACCTGGTCCATTGGAACTTTACAAGCCCTATGGATCGATTATGGAGCTATTTGATTTTTTGGTCCAGAATGCATACCGGATGCACTTTAAAAGCGCTTTCTTTCTCCACCTGAATCACATTCCAATCAATAACATGATTAGCATCAGGTATATATTTCTTAAGAAATGATACATGGAATACATTATGTATATACATAGATGCAGGTAATTCAAGCATGTAAGCTACTGGTCCAATCCTCTCTAGGATTTCAAATGGCCCAAAATATCTAGCTGCCAACTTGGAATAGTTTCCCAACTCCAGGGAAATTCTGTTGGCCTTCATCTTCAAGAAAACATGATGACCCACTTTAAATTTTGTGTGAGTTTTGTTCTTATCAGCATATATTTTCTTCCTGTCTTGGGAAAATTTTAAATTCTGTTTAATCTTCAGCATTTGATATTCCATTTCCCTGAGCAACTCTGGCCCAACCAATTCTCTGTCAGCTGGGTTGTCCCAACTTATCGATGTGTTGTACTTTCTTCCATAATGTGCCTCAAATGGGCTCATCTTCAGTGATGCTTGGTAACCATTTTTGTAGACAAATTCTATAGTGTAGATAATCTTCCCATTTAGATGGTTTGTCCATCACGCACATCCTTAGCATATCCTCTATCACTTGGTTCACCCTTTCTATTTTCCCATCAGACTCAATATGATAAGTTGTGATGAAGTTCATATTTGTTCTAAACCCTTTGAATAACCCCTTCCATAACTTTGAGGTAAACTTTGGGTCTCTGTCAGACACAATTGTCTTGGGTATGCCATGCAAGCGTGCTACTTCCCTCATATAAATATCAATAGCATTGGTTTCCTTGTGAGTAACCTTCATAGGAATGAAATGGGAAGCTTTAGTAAGCTTGTCTACCACCACCATGATAACATCATGTTGCTTGCTTGTTCTTGGCAATTTGGTGATGAAATCCATTGTCACCACTTCCCACTTCCACTCAGGAATGGGAAATGGATGCAGCAACCCAGTTGGGTGTCTATGATCAACCTTGACGCTCTGACACTCCAAACATTTAGCAATGTACTCAACAATCTTCATTTTCATGCTTGGCCAATAATATTGTCTCTTGACTGTTGAAACTATTTTCTGATATCCTGGGTGTCCTGCATAAGGTACATTATGGATCTGTTTTTAAATTGTTCTCCTTTGTTGTTCCTGATTTTATACTTGAGGCTCGAAGCATAATGTAGGCATCAGGAAATAAGGAAAGTTTTAAAGTTTTCTTTTTCTACCTCAATTATGTGAGAAAAATTCCTTAAATGGAATTAATATTATAACAACTCAGAGGTTGTTTTTCGTGTTTGAGTTAAATTTGAAAATGTTGGATGTAATGAGAGAAAAACATAAAGTTGTTAGACAAAGAAAGGCATCAAATCTAGAAGAATATTACTTTGTTACAAGAGAAGAAAATAGATCATGTAACCTTAAATGAAGCATAAAATATAGTAATCTAATTAACTCACAGGTCTTGTATTTGCTAACAAAAAATACAGGGGAAAATATTCTTTCTATTAGATAACTGAAAGAAGAATAACCACAGTAGATGTTGTACTAAATTGCGATTAGGCATTCATCAAGGAAATATATAAAAGATGATGGAATGTGAAAAGACATAAGAACACATAACTCAATCTGGACAAAATGTGGAATCTATGGTCTACACTTGTATTAATTCTCAATGATGAGAGTTTTCTCGATTACAACCAGCAAGAAGAAACCCTTTGTTCATTCTTTTGAATGTGTATTTATACAAAATCTACAACCATAAGTGGTTGGAATTCTCTTACTCTTAAAAGTATCAGTTACAAAATGAGAAGGTGAGACACTTCGTTTAGTTCTCCTCTGTATTTTTATTGTGCTGGCAGAAACAATTTCCTTCCTTGTTTTCAAGCTCCGAAATAGACAATGTAAACAAAATGTATCATTGGTTTCTAGAAGTATTTCCCTTTCCTTGCTCAATACATTTGATGCATATTTCTACAAACTGAGCTACTAACTTGGAGGGTTTCGTTTGGTTATTAGCCTCAAAAGTGTATAATTTCTTTTTCAACTGAGGCAATATTTCTTCTATTTGTCTATCCTCTGAAATAATAGACTGTAGTTGTAGAATTTGTTTTACTAACCATCTATCTATTTGAACAATGTCAACCAGTTTTATCTTTGAAATTTCAGCTTGGGCTTCTCCCATATTTTCCTTAATGTCAAGCAGATGTTTGGCCATATTATTTTTACCTAGTGTTCCAGAGTTATCCTCTTTATTAAGACATAATAATTTTTTGTTTATCAAACCAAATGTTTCTTCATAGGATTCTTTCACTTCCTTATTTATCCTCCTACCTTCAACTATGTTATTCTCCCAAGTCTTTAGTATGATATCGCCTCTGGTTTTCTCTAAAATGGACAATCTGGAAGCCATGGCTATTCCTTCTTTTTTTGATGATATAATAACTTCTTGGAAGGTAGTATGGGATACGAGAGCTTCTCTATCTCTTAAAGAAATGTTACATAATGCTTGATCTATCATCCGAAAATGATTTTGGATGATTTCTACCTTAGAGAGTAGGATTTGTTGTGTTGTTTCTAGATTCTTTCACACTTCTAGTGCCTGCACTTGGAACATTGATATATCTACAACCATGCTTTCGGTGGAGATTAATTTGGCTTGTAGTTGTCGTACTATATCCTCTTGATGGATGAACTGTCCTTGGCTTACTTGGGCAGACTTGCGCATTTCCTCAAGGTCGGATTTAAGCTGTTGGATCTCTTGTTTGTCACTGGCTCTAGCCTATTCGAAGTCTTTGTAAACCTTGCTTCTAATGTTATTTTCTATGACCATTAACTGACCCTGTAATTGACCTATAAAAAGATTCTTTCGTCTCATTTTCTCTGCTAGATTGTCGATTGACCACTGATTTGTTGTAGAGAAGGTGCCTAATGACCCAACCATCCCCTTGGCGAGTTCTGAATCTTCTAAGCCTTTCCCATCAAAAATCATCTTTTGTATTTTGATTACTACCTCTTCTCTTTGCTGCGATTCTTTTCTGACTATGGACCTCCTTTTTGTGCTAAAGAAAAAATTCAAAGGAGGTATCTCTTCAAGTGGGATCAGGGTAAGATCACTTGCCAATATAATTGCAAGATTAGGAGTTTCGGAACTTGATTGTAGAGGGGTTAGTGATGAAATAGGGCTACCTACCTCTATGAATTGATTTCCTTCTACTGTGTTGGACGTGTCAGTAGGGGTGGATGGTGACAAAGGAATTACCATTTGATTCTATTTTAAAAGTGTCTCATATTGAACCTTTGTCTACGGCCCTAGATCCCCTATCTATGAGGTTTCTACTTCATGTGTAGAAATTTCGATATTCTTTAGGAATTCCTCGGTAGTTTGTTTATCAAAGAACTTTGGTTCAAAACCTGGAGGTATGGATACCTGCTTCGGAGGAGTGATTGTCAATTCTCCTTGTAGTATTTTGGGCAAAATACTTCATCTGTGCCTTTGGAAAGTGAGGAAACTAGCCCGCTGGTGAGGAGGTAATGTTTGTACTCTGTCTTGTACTTCCTCATAGGATTTGACTCCCTTGAACACATCATTGTATGGGGAGTCTTTATGCATATATAATGTCATATTGCATTGAGCTAGGTGATTCTCCACAATTTGATATGGATCATGCCTTTTGAATTCGATGTCCACCAGTTGGACATCTTCTAAAGCTACAACTTTTACTTTGGAATGACCAAAATTCACCAAGGAAAACTTTCCAACCTATAGAGGGAAGGTTGGCCAAAATTTCTTTTGAACTGCTTTTAGCTCCTTGCCAATGCCTCATGTTACCATATGATAAGCCACTTCTTTGCATACCAGTCTGTCAGGCAGAAACTTTGGGAGAGCGTGAGGGGGAACTGAACATCCAAAAACCCTAATATATGAGATTTTTTCTTCAACGAACCAATCTGCAACCTTTTTAAGGCTTCCCATAATTTGATCTGAAATCCGAGGGGGTGGATGACCATATAGTACTTAATGAACAGGAATCACTACATTATGACAGATTTCATAAAAGAAATCTTTGGATTTTTCCTCCCATAGTTTAGAATGATTAACATGGATAGGTTTTGCATTGGTTGGGTTCCATCTCCAATTCATCAATGGGAATGGAGTCATGAAACAGATGGCATCCATGACATATGCAGAAATATAAAAAGGGAGAGGTTGACCCTTTGAATTTTCCATTTGATATTCAGAAATTTCCTTGGCTAGGTTATTGGACAACATCTTAGCCGAGTCAAAAGTGAAACCCTCTGCTGCCTCATGTATGATTGATACCCATTCCACCGGGAAATGAGTAGGGCTTTTCTTTCCAAATATTCTACACAACATCATGACCACATTTTCCATATACTCATTTAGTGATCCAGTGGAATAAACACCATGGGGATCAACTCTGAATTTTGCTGGAATTCCCCACCAGGTTTTAACTATGTCTAGGTAGCTTCGATCAAATTGCACACATTCTTTTTGTTGAAACTCCATTACGAACACAACATTATAAATTTATTTTGGATTAGGGGATACCTTGTATATTACTTGGAGGTATTTGACATGAAAGAGACAACAACTACCTTTTGGTGATTGATAAGTTCTCCAGTCCCCAGCTTATCATGTCATTATATGGCATGAGCCTCAGCCATGTAGCTATTTTATGAAGCTCAAAATCTGCTATAAGTCTGAGTTTGTCACTCGTTCCATCTAAAAAATCGTCTGGACAATTGATAACTTCACGCTCCAAGATTTTGAAAATTTGCATCCATGACCTAATTGAATCTACAACATGTGGTGTGGTATTAGACATAACGTTTGTGTTTGGATTCAAACCTTCAATGGCTTCCTCATTTTTCTTCGACATTTTTCTGGGTGCCATGATACTAGGAATAGAATGCGAATGCATGTTACATGGGAGAATGTGTAAGCATTCCTTGAGTAAAATTACTACTATGCTGAAAGCAAGAAAGAAATTCAAAATATAGAACTTTTATTTACGCTTAGCTCGCATTAATTCAAGCATGTTTTCACGGATGACGAATTTATTTTTTTTAATGAGGAAAGTACATCTAGCGATACACACCTTACATTAGAAATCATTTTCATTGTCTCATAATAAATGTTACCAAGAATCGACGATTCACGATCGGGGATTATGGATGAAACAACATTGAAATATCCCGAAACGCGAATGTGAAAAATATTAATTCACATCATTAATTTTCATTTAAGAGTTTAATTAATCATGTTTAAGAAGTTAATGCTTTCGGGACCTCAGGTTTGGGTTCTTTTGTATTTAATGAACGGTAAACCCTCGATTCCCAAAACACGAAATGATTAATTTTTTTTGAATTATTTAGATTTAATTAATCGAGATTTATTTTCGGCAATTTATCGTTTCGTGATTTTGTAAGTGGAATATTCATTATATCTCCAAAATGCCATTACCTGAGACGATGTGTCCAGGATGGGTCATCCTAAAGGGTGCCACGTGTTAATTTGAATCATGTGAAATTTGAATGGCAAGCTCAAAAAGGTGTCGCCTGTCTACTGGGAGGGGATTCAAAAGTTAAATGCACACATACTTATATCCTTGTTAAAGTTTTAAGAACAATAAAAATTGACGTCTTTTAGGTTTTGGGACTTTGAACGTTAAGACGTAACAAAATTCCTGAAGCACGAAACTCTGAAACAACCTTGAGCGATTTGACTTAATAATCATTTGGCAGCTTCATAAAGATGAAAGATCTTAGACCATCTGATCCCACGGAAAACTTTATCAATGGTAAGAATCAAGTGCTTTTTTGCTCTTATTTAAACGCAACTAAAATTTATGAAAGTCTAAATATTAAAAAATGTGTGTTCCAACATAGGCTCCATCTAGGGATCGCGTCTCCCTGTGGGATGATAAGAACAGTATACCAAGTGCCTTTATTGGTTAAATGGAGTCATTAGTTCATTTATGTGAAACACGTTCTGAAAGAGGGCACACAAAAGGACTTAGGATTTTTATCCTTATCTCTGAAAACGTTCAAAACTTAATCATTCACTGATCTCGAGTTTAGGCTTATCAATAGTTTACTTTTCTTAAAACTGACCTTAGATTTGCTTAAGATAATCAAAACAACCTTAATCATTCTACCAGGCTTTGTTCAATTTTGTTCGCATCAAGGTAAAGTAATTTCAAATATTTTTAGTTAGGGAGTCTTGTGTTAGCTTAGGATGTAGATATAGTCGAAAAGAGAACTAGTTACCAGAGTACATTATAATTCATGTATTACAACCTTGCAGATATCGTAGACATTGCTTCACTTCCAGCGAGTTTGTTCAGTACCCTGGTGAAATTATCTAATTTCCCACATTGAATTTCCTTTCACCACTTCAATTAGTAATTTTTCATTTAAATGTTGAGATGAGGGCAATCATTTAATGAATTTCCTTTCATCATCTCTTTTGGACTAGATCGGGGAAATCATTTTATGAATTTCCTTTCACCACCTATCTTATACTTTTTAAACATGAAGTGGGGGCAATCAATTTGTATATAATACACCATGAATGATATATGTTCATAATTTATCAATATAGGTATATCAACTCACTTTGATTACTCTAGACTAATCCCCTTTCGACCTTCAAAACATCTTCACTTATAGGGAAGTTCTCACAAAGTGTTTTTATTTTTCAGGGACATTCCTTGAGAGAAGGTAATCAATTTAAACCTGTTAGAAAGGCTAAGATAGTTAGGATTATCCCATACATACTTTTTGTTCAGTTAAAATTAGAGGAATTATAAGAATTTTTTTACCTATTCTCGTTTTGAATATTCATTCATGAGTTTTCAAAGTTACGGTGAGACCCTTTTTCCTCTCTGAAAACCATGGGATGGTATCAGGAATCAAGTGAAAAAAAACTTGAAAATGAGGATTCATATATTTTTAAATGTGGTCAGTCTTATGAAAAAAATTTACTTGATTCTTGAAACGTTTTCTTTAAGGTATCTTATTACTTATCTTTAATTATAAGTTTTATTTCATTTTTATTTTATCCAGAAAAAATTCTTGATAATTTGAAATTAATTTTTTATTCCTTTGGTTATAGATTAGGAGACAATATTTCTACATATGAAACCTCTATCATACTAAGTGATATTTGTTTGAAAATTTAAATAGTTAGGAACTCATACCTTTGATTTACCACTTTATTTTCAACCAAGCAATTATTGATTTGTCACCTGTTTCGAGAGAACCAATGTTCTGATACATGAATGTTGGTTTTTGATGTCTCTGATCTCTCGGCTATCAGAAAGTATCTTGCATGACAATAACATGAATATTTTCAGTATTTTACGAGTAACAGAGCTCTACGTGTTAACTATATTTATATTTTATTTTGTTTTGTTTCTATGAAATCAACTAACCTGGTTTTATTTACAGTGGAAGTAAAACTTACCGAAAAGTGAAAAACCATAAATCAAAACATAGAAAAAAAGCGGTATATACAGTGAGGGTTTGGAAACCGATTATTGCATAAAATGCTTTAGGTAACGCCCGTTGATAGGGGCATTGAGGATTTTACCATCTAGATTTTCTATCAAAAATGTGTTTTTCCATTCAGCAGTTGTGAGTTTAAACGGTCCACACTAGATATGGTTGAATTTGTCGTGATTTCCTGAGTCTTCTTTCCTAGAATCCAACTTTAAAACCAGGTCACCGGGGAGAAAATCCCTATAGGTTTTTTGTCAAATAGAGCTTTCATGTTATCTTGATACTTTTGAAGTTTTTCATCCACTTCAGCTCTATTTTGTTGGACTTCGATCAGTTGATTTATTATTTTGGTAACGTGATTTGGCTCTTCCTTTTCATCTTGCCAAAGTTTCAATACATGAAGAGCTAGGTTTATGGGTAGTACCACATCAGTCCTATACACCATTTGAAACAGGGACATCCCGATTGATTTCTTGGTGCCTATTCAATTTTCCCACAAAGCACATTTCAAATGCACATGCCAAGATTTCTTATTTTCATTTAGCACCTTTTTAATTATGGTGATCACGCTTTTATTTGATGATTCAACTAATCTGTTTCCTTGAGGATAGTATGTCATGGAATGGCCCAGTACAATATTGTAATTTTGGAAAAAATTGACCATCGCCATAGATTTGAATGCATGTGCATTATCTGTAACTATCTTCTGAGTACAGCCAAATCTAGATAAAATGTTTTCCTCCAATAAATTTATCACCACCGAATCTGTAGCGTTTCTGGTCGGAATAGCTTCTACCCATTTGGTGAAATAATCTGAGTGTTCAGGATCCATTTGTGTTGCACGCTAGAGTGTGGATTGATTTCACCGATAAAATCCACCCCCCATTGTTGAAACAAATCTTTTGTTTTAACTGGGACCAAAGGTAATGTGGGAAGCTTTTGTTTGCCTGAAAATAATTGGTAGGGGTTACATGCTCTGACTTTAGCACTTACATCAGCGAATAATTTAGGACAATAATATCCTTCTCTCGGGATTTTATAGGTTGTTTCTCTCCACGCGTGATAGAATAAACACACTCCTTCGTGAAATTCATTTATGACCCTTTCTATTTTGGATTCTACCAAACAACTTAGTAAAAATCCTAGAGGGTCCTTCCAATAGAGTTGGTTATTCATGATACAATATTTTTCTATGTGCAAATTCAACATTCTAGCTTTAGAAGGAGTCATATTGTCTGGGCATTGCAGAGTTAGAAGGTAAGAGACTATATCTTTATACCAAGCTGAGGAATAAAACTTCTCCTTGATTTGAGTTGTAAGTATTTGATCGTTGAATTCATCTATGTCCAAAAATCCTTCGCATTCTTGCAGACTGTTTATTCCAAGTGTTCTGAAATTGGATTTGGCTGGTAGCTTAGCCAAACCCTGTCCTTTTACGAGATTTTTCAGTTTCACCTCCAGATCAAATTCTTGAAATTTAGCAAGCCATCGACCCCTTTTTCCGTCACTATCGGGTTGAACCAATATATCCTTGACAGAACTGGTGGGTACATATGCAATTATTTTAGAATGTAATACATAGGTCCTGAAAGCCTTTAGGGCCTTCACCATTGTGTATTCCTTATTTTCCATTATATCACATCTCAACTCTGCATCTCTAAGGCTTTTACTGAAAAATGTTATTGGTTGTTCGAACCCTTCTTCGTTCTTTTGTAGGAGTACAACCGCAATTGTGTGTTCGTGTGCGAATGAGAATATTAAGAATTATTTCAGATAATCGGGGCTTTCCAGCACTGGCACTTCACCTATAAACTTCTTGATTTGTTTAAACGATGCTTTGTCTTCAGTCGTCCATTTTACCTCGCTGTCCTTTTTAAGCATATCTGTAATCAATTTCACAATTTCAGCGAAGTTTGGGATAAGTCTTCTTAAAAAATTGATCTTTCCTAAAAATGACTAAATTTCTTTTCTATTTCTAGGAATATTGATAGTATCTATAGCTTCGACCCTTTTCGGGTCGATTTTAATTCCGTCTCGAGATATAATGTGGCCCAAGAGTTTACCTTCTTGCATTGCAAAGTGAGATTTCTTGGGATTTAAAGACAAACCAAATTTGTGACATTTCTCAAATGTTTGTTTGAGGTGTACTAGATGTTCTGCATCAGATTTAGAAAATATGGTTAGATAATCAAGATAAATGACAATGAACTTATCTCTTTCGCCAACAAAGACGATGTCCATAGCTCGCTGGAAGGTGGCACCTGCGTTCATCAAACCAAATGGAATTTTTTCATACATAAAGGTACCCCATGGGGTGGTGAACGCGGTTTTTTCTCTATCATCCTCATGGACTGCAATTTGATTATAGCCCAAAAATCTATCAATCATAGACATTCTATTTGCTTCGACCACTTTTTCTAATACATGATCCATTTTAGGTAATGGATAATTATCTTTGAGGGATGATTTATTTAAATTTCTGAAATCCACACACAATCTGATTTCTCCACTTTTCTTCCTGACTGGGACCAAGATGGCTACCCACTTAGAATACCTGAGTGGTACAATTATTTTATCATCCATAATTTTATTTACTTCCCTTTCAATCACAGACATTAGTATGGGATTTATCTGTCTGAGATTTTGCCTGGATGGTTTAACACCCTGCTTTAGAGGAATCTTGTGTTCGATTATGGTGGTATCATAAGTTATTATTTCATTATAAGACCAGGAAAAAACATCTTTATACTACTTGAATAACTTCGCATATTTTATTTTCATTTCAGGGGGAAGTTATTTAGATATTTTTACCATCTTAGGAGTTTCCTTGGTGCCTATATCACAATCTTCAACTTCTTTAGGATGAGGTTGCAATGTAGACTTTAATGGAATGTCATCGTGATCAAATAATGTTTCCAAAGAGATTAGACCCTTAGGGATTTGATTTTTTTTAGCACTAACATGCGATGATTGGCGATCTTATCTCGAAACCCCTGAGGGTCTTCCCCTTCCTGCATGATCCAAGCAGGGTCATTCTGATTTTCTTGGTCAATATGCGTTTAAGCAAAGTCGTCCACCATTTCTAAGAATTGTTTGATTTGTTCATAATCTTCGAACACTTACCAGTGTTTTATATTGTTCGGTATTGAGGGTATGTGCCTCTTTTCTATGAGATACTTCAATTTGAAAACAATATGAGATACAAACATTGAGGCTTCTTTGGCCAATGAATCTTCCTATTGATTTTCTGTTCTGGGATGTAGTGAACATTGACCGACGAGAAAACAAATTCAATCAGATCCCAGGTGAAATTTCTGTAAGACCTCAACCTTGGGTGTTTGTCCTAGTACTGTCGATTTATCTATTTTACAATTAATTCCACATCGCCATAAATTTCCAAGTTTTTAATATTCAACTTCCTGGCAACCTCTAAGCTTAAGACCAGGGCTTCGTATTCACACACATTATTGGTGTAATCGATGTCCCATTGTAACCTGTAAGAGAAAGGGATAACAAACTCGTATCTGAGTACCACAAAAAGCACTCCGGCTCCTGCTCCTTCACATGACGAAGAACCATCAAAATACATTTTCCAAATTCCTGTACTATATACATTTTTATTTGTATTTTTTGTTTTTTATTTTTCTGTAAAACATTTTTCTATACATTCATCTATATCATCATCAATTGATAAAATAAAATTTCCTAAATACTGATATGCGACATAAACAACGTAATTATTTGGATTATGTGGATCACTTACTGTATATGCCAGCCTTGCTTCTCTGTACATGCGTGTGAAATGTCCGCCGAAGATTGGGATTGTAGCGTATGCCATGTCGAGTTGAAGGGATCCTCCAAGCTTGGCACCCCAAGACCTGGATAACAACATGCCATACTTTGGGGGAATATCAGCAACAACCACATCCATCAAAACACTTTTTACTGGAATTTGCACAAGATTTACCACTAAATATTTAATCATGCCCACACATTTAAATTTTCTCGAATCAAAGGAATACAAATCTTCATATGGTATGGTAATTTTGAGACCAAGTCTATCCATAATATCTTTGGGCATCACATTGTGGGAAGCTCCAGAATCCAACATGCAATTATGGAGAAGATGATCATGCACAGTCAGCGTAATGTAGAAAGGAGTGAAAGTATCTCTACCACCTTCAAAATGCGGACCGAAAATTATATTTGGTTTATCATCTTCCAAATTTATAACATCGGCCTCACATTCAATATCTAAAAATTTTATCATTTTGGCAATTTTCTTTCTGTATGTAGGATTTTTTGCCAGTTCAACTAGAGGTACCGGGATCTTGATTTTATTAATCTCATTTTCTATGTTGAAACCTCTTTTTGTCTTATCAATCTCTTTGTTTTGGATATCTATCTCCTTTTTTTCTGACTTGTTGGCTTGTGTTTCTTTCTTTTCAACTATTTTTATTTCTACAGTCTGCGTTTCAGCTGCTTTTGTTTTAACAGTTTGTATTTCAACTGTTTTTGTTTTGGCATTCTGTGAGTCAACTCCTTTTATTTTGGCAGTCTGTGCTTCAGTCACTTTTGGAGCTGGCTCATATGCTTCACCTCTCAGCAATATTTTCTTCGGTTGGGAAATTGCTATATTTTTACTTCTAGGCCTTAAATTATACTTATGTTGGAGCTCAACCATTATATTATCGGCGATTCCTTGATAAGTAGAATATTCTGTAATATATATGTTGTTATCATTGTTAGAAAGATATTATTTATTTAAATACCTTTCATAATCTTGCCTCATTCAATGAGGTTGTTGACAATCATCTCCAAGATTATTCATATATTCCTCTAACTCCTCAAATTCTTGCATGTCATCTCCTGCTATGAAATTTTCATTTTTAAAGGGGGCCTGAATCTTTTGATATTCATTTTTAATTTGTATTTGTTGCATTTGAGGGTTAGGGTTTCTCCTGAAATCTTTCCTAGTGAACTGATCCGATTAAGATTGATCTAGTTCCATATTCGAAATTTTGTTTAATAGTTCTTTAATTATTTTTTCCATATCATCCACTTTATCTTCTGAGGACCTCCCAGATCTGGAGGGTACTACTTGTTCTCTAAATCATCTAGTTTCTTTATTTCCCGTTTTGACTTTAGTTTTTAATTTTATAGATGCCATCATATTTGACTCAATCTCTACAGCATCATCTTGCATTCTAGTGAGGTCGGCAGCTCCCCTTTCTCTCAATAACAGAGAAAAATTAGGCTCGAAATCTTCGACGAAAGTTACTTTTGCTGCGGGTTGGGAAGGTTTAACTTCAGCTAGGATCTTGTTATATAATTTATTAAATCCTTGAGTGAATTAAAGAAATGTTTATGAATTTTTATTTCTTAAAGCCCCAAACTCAGTTAAATAATATAGGTGATCTTTTCTCTCTCCCCATTGTCTGAGAATGACACTTTCTAACTCGTCATATGATCCTATCGAACCTGTCGACAGTCCTTGAAACTAGGTTCTTACCTGTCCTTCGAAATTTTGGACTAACAACCGTGAATACACATATTCGTGCTTGAGGCCGAGGATATCACCAAATTGATCTAAGAAATTTATATGCTCAGTTATAGTTAGGTATCCCTCTTGTATAAACTTTGGTAGGTTTTTCATATAGTTTTCAGGTAAATCATGGAGGGGAACTGGGAGGACCAAAGGAGCATATCTAGCAGTTACTTTGGCAAAAATTATAGGAGGTGGGGGTGGTCCATGATCGCCTCCCCCTCCTCCTCTGGCACCATGTCCTCCTCCACCTCTGCCACCTCCGGTAGCACCTCCTCCAACAACAACCATTGGTAATCTAGGGGAGGAAACTCGAACATCATAGAGAGGGTTTTCGAAGACGTGTTACGACCTTTTGGTTACCTCGGGATGAGGCGAAAAAGGTTGTGGAAACTAACCGTCAAGAGACAAAAAAACTAAAAAGTGGGGAAAAGAGAGATGAGGACTAGGTTCCTCAAACTTGGAAGATATATAAATGGGAGAACCAGTGGGAGTCGAATCAGAGTGTAAGATGTATTCTTAAAAACTTCAGGAAGTTGGAAATTTTACTTCAGGAACTGATGGAATATCAATCGAAGAAGGTATTGAGATGGGCTCTTTACCTTTATTAGCAAAGGAGGTAGTCAAATCAGTTTCGGCCTTTATCACAGATAGAACCAATTTGGGGTTTATGATTTCAGCTTCAATTATGTTAGTCGATGTTTCTTCAAAATGGATTTGGGTGGAGACTTCTTGTGGAGTTAACGGTTTAAGTGGAACCTTAGCATTAGAATGTATGGTTTTAGGTTGTTAAACCTTACTTGTGGATGTGGTGGTCTGCTTAAGGTATCCCCTTGGTTTTAATATCTTTTCAGGGTCGGATATAGGCATGGTGGGATTATTGTCTGGATTCTGTCTAGTATTCCTATGGCTAAATGTCAGTTTATTAATTGTGGAGTTCTCCAAGTGAAAGATAAAAATAAAATACCCTTATAATGTATTCAGTCTTTGTTCACTATCAAAGAGATAAACTTACCAATGTCATTCTCCTAGGGAAAAATAACTTTGTTTCTCCGTCCCTAGTAACGATGCCAAAAATATGTTGTTCCTGAGTTTATACTTAAGGCTCAAATAATAATGTCAAGCATGAGGAAATAAGGAAAGTTTTAAAGTTTGATTTTTCTACCTCAATTATGTGAGAAAAAAATCCTTAAATGGAATTAATAGTATAACAGCTCAGAGGCCGTTTTTCGTGTCTGAGTTAAATTTTAAAATCTTGGATGTAATGAGAGAAAAACATAAATTTGTTAGACAAAGCAAGGCATCAAATATAGAAGAATCTTACTTTGTTACAGGATAAGAAAATAGATCATGTAACCTTAAATGAAGCATAAAATATAGTAATCTAATTAACTCACAGGTCTTGTATTTGCTAACAACAAATACAGGGGAAAATCTACTTGCTATCAGATAATTGAAAGAAGAATAACCATAGTAGATGTTGTACTAAATTTTGATTAGGCATTCATCAAGGAAATATATAAAATATGTTGGAATGTGAAAAGACATAAGAACACATAACTCAATCTGGACAAAATGTGGAATCTCTAGTCTGCACTTGTATTAATTCTCAATGAGGAGAGTTTTCTCAATTACAATCGACAAGAAGCAACCCTTTGTTCATTCTTTTGAATCTGTATTTATACAAAACCTAGAACCATAAGTGGTTGGAATTCTCTTACTCTTAAAAGTATCAGTTAAAAAATGAGAAGGTGAGACACTTCGTTTAGTTCTCCTCCGTCTTTTTATTGTGCTAGAAAAAACTATTTACTTCCTTGTTTTCAAGCTCTGAAATAGACAATGTAAACATAATGTATCACTGGTTGCTAGGAGTATTTCCCTTTCCCTGCTTAATACATTTGATGCATCTTTCTACAAACTAATCTACTAACCTGGAGGGTTTCGTTTGGTTATTAGCCTCAAAAGTGTATAATTTATTTTCCAGCTGAGGCAATATTTCTTCTATTTGTCTATCCTCTAAAATAATAGAGCGTAGTTGTAGACTTGGTTTTACCAACCATCTATCTATTTGAGCAATGTTAGCCTGTTTTATCTGTGAAATTTTGGATTGGGATTCTCCCATAATTTCCTTAATGTCAAGCAGATGTTTGGATATATTAATTTTACACAGTGTTACAGAGATATCCTCTTTATCAAGGCCTAATATTTTTTTATTTAGCAAACCAAATGTTTCTTCACAGGATTCTTTCACTTCCTTAGCTATCCTCCTACCTTAAGATATGTTGTGCTCCCAAGTCTTTAGTATGATATCGCCTTTGGTTTTCTCTAAAATGGACAATCTGGAAGCCATGGCTATTCCTTCTTTTGTTGATGGTATAATAGCTTCCTAGAAGGTAGTCCGGGCTACGATAGCTTCTCTCTCTTAAAGAAATGTTACATAATGCCTGATCTATCATCTAAAAATGATTCTGGATGATTTCTACCTTAGAGAGTAGGCTTTGTTGTGTTGTTTCTAGCTTCTTTCGCACTTCCAGTGCCTACACTTGGAACATTGATATATCTACAACCATGCTTTCGGTGGAGCTTAATTTGGCTTGTAGTTGTCGTACTATCTCCTCTTGTTGGATGACCTATCCTTGGCTTACTTGGGCAGACTTGCACATTTCCTCAAGGTCAGATTTAAGTTGTTGGATCTCTTGTTGGCCATTAGCTCTAGCTTGTTCGAGGTGTTTGTAAACCTCTCTTCTGATGTTCTTTTCTATGACCATTATCTGACCTTGTAATTGACCTATCAATAGATTCTTTTGTCTCAGTTTCTCTGCCAGATTGTCGATTGACCATTGATTTGTTGTATCGAAGGATCCTAATGACCCAACCATCTCCTTGGCAAGTTATGAATCTTCCAAGCCCTTCCCATCAAAAATAATATTTTGTCTTTTGATTACTACCCCTCCTCTTTGCTGCTATTCTTTTATGACTATGGCCCTCCTTTTCATGCTAAAGAAAAAATTTGAAGGAGGTATCTCTTCAAGTGGGATCGAGGTAAGATCACTTTCCAATATAACTTCGAGATTAGGAGTCCTGAAACTTGAATATAGAGGGGCTAGTGCCAAAATAGGTCTACCTACCTCTGTGAATTTCTTTCCTTCTATTGTTTTGGATGTGTCAGCAAGGGTGGATGGTGACAAAGGAAGTATCGTTTGATTATGTTTTAAAAGTGTCTCATATTGAACCTTTGTCTGCGGCCCTAGATCCCCTGCCTATGAGGTTTCTACTTCTTGGGGAGTCTTCATGCATGTATATTTTCATATTGCATTGAGCTAGGTGATTCTCCACAATTTGATATGGATCATGCCTTTTGAATTCGATGTCCACCAGTTTGACATCTTCTAAAGCTCCAGCTTCTACTTTGGAATGAAAAAATTTTAGCAAGGAAGACTTTCCAACCTGTAGAGGGAATGCTGGCCAAACTTTCTTCTGAGCTGCTTTTAGTTACTTACCAATGCATCATGTTACCGTTTGATAAGCCACTTCTCTACATACCAGTCTATTGGGAAGAAACTTAGGGAGAGAGTGAGGGGGAACTGAACATCCAAAAACCCTAATATATGAGAAATGTTTTTCAATGAACCGATTTGCAACCTTTTTAAGGCTTCCCATAATTTGATCTAAAATCAGAGGGGGTGGATGACCATATAGTACTTGATGAATGGGAATCACTACATTATCATAGATTTCATAAAATAAATCTTTGGATTTTCCTCCCATAGTTTATAATGATAAACATGGATAGGTTATGCATTGGTTGGGTTCCAACTCAAATTCATCAATGGGAATGGAGTCATGAAACAGATGGTGTTGGCACTAGGCCAAACTGGAAAGAAGGATGATCGTGGGAAAGAAAGCGTGCAAAAATGAAAGTAACAGCTGGAAGGTAACACAACACGCACGCATGCAAGAAAGCGTGCACAAGAAAAATGACAGGTGGAGGAAGAAAAACATGCGTGCATGGGAGTAATACCTAACGTCGATAGAGTTATGGTTTTGGTAATACATTGTAAATGGCTGAAGATCCTAATATATATAAAGAGAGATATGCAGGTATCAAAAAGAGGTTGATTCGCTTTTGCATTAGTTTAGTTTTTGTAATGTTCTAGCATAGCTATGTATGAGTTGATGCGTTATGTAATATGGTTATGGACCAATTTTGTAAGATGTTGAGCTAAGAACATAAGAGAGGAGGAAGATCTGAGGATTAGATCACAGGCTGTGGAGACTGGTGTGATCTAGTTTGCCTCATACGGATCTCACCCACCAGAGGGAATTGTAAGTGCGCGATGCTGGAGATGCAGAACTACCATAATAAAAGAGCCCAGAGCCAAATCTTTGTGGACGTAGCCCAGGATGGGGTAAAACACGGTAATATCTGTGTAATGTGATGAATGCATGTATATCTTTATTTTCTTTCAGCAGTTAATTGTTATGCTTAATGAATGAGTTAATGCATTGTTATGGAATACGATTATGTTGTTCAGGGAACTAAACCATGAAGGATAGATGCAACCCTATGAGTATTAGTAGATTGCATTCATAATTCATAGTAGATGACTCATGGTAACCATTCCCTATCTCAAAATCAATCCTAGTCTATAACACCTAAGTCTTACAGCCACCCATTTAAAGCTATCTAGGGTGAGACTATGTAGTGCACTCTGTGTACTATGTTTCCTTCTAGTTTACCAGGAGGGTCGATAGTTTTAGGGGATTTGTTGAAACTCGAAAGACATGAACCCTGGGTCAATAAATTAGACAGTAAAAGGAAGAAGTTAAACCAACAAATGGTTTTGTTGCTGTGTTAGAAGGAATAAAAGAGGATTGGGTAGATGATATAGATTGAACAAGAAAAGAATGAGCAAAAAAAGAAGACCCATGATCCATTAGAAGGGAATGTTGAGACCTTGGAACCCCACAAAAGCAGAGATCAAAGTTTGGTTGAGAACCAAAGAGCTAGATTTTTCCTAGAAAGACAATAGAAACCCTCGAATCACACCTCACAAATATCTGGATAAATACATGTTTACTGATTTACACGAAGTCTTTTTTTGTGATTTTCCGCATTTACTATAGGAGTGGATACTAAGGTTGAAGGATAACCACATGAAGAACTAGATCGACAATTATATTGGACCCAGGTATAGATTGATTAGTTACAGCAGGTGAACAACAAATTCACCTTCACATTAGACTTTTGGCTTGACAGTATTGTGGCAGGATTCATCACCAAATTTTCAGTTGACACAGCGAATTCATATAGCGCAGCAGAGCAAGAATTTCTATGTGGACCCCGAGGAAGGTACATTAATCCCTATATAATTATATTAATATGCCGCTATATAACAAAGGTGTAATGACAATGGAATAAGATAGATAAACTTCCATTCATGCATGGGGGAAGGGGGGAAACATTGACAGAGAGAGGATAAATGGAAGGAGGTGAGGAGAAAGGAAAGAAGGAGGAGGAACCCTTGGACCCGATCATGATGGATGACGACCATCTCAAATGGATCTTGGCATCATCAAGAACGACGCGTAGTAGAGTACCCTACAAATATAAGGTGACTACCAAGAAGAGAGTCGTAGTCACGAGGGAAGGCTTGGCGAACGATGAGGGAGAGGTAGAGGATCTTCGGGCTATGGAGCAAACTGAGGAAATACTACGTGCAACGTATGAGAGGAAGACAAGAGGCCCAAGAATGGGAGGAGAAGGAATCCATCCTATCCATATTAATGTTAGTGTGGAACACACAAACCCATGTACGACTAATACACCAAATATAACACCACCGTTTATACAACCGAAGTTCGGAGGAAGTCCGACAGCAAGAAGTACATCTACACTAGGAGCAACAACTAGAGGAGCTAGTTTAGGTAGCACTAGTAAAGCATCTACACCGTGCGGAGGAGGAAGTAGTTCCATATTCAGAATGACGGGACACAATCCCACTATCATATTACCAAAGTTCTGAGGAGAAGCAACAGAAGACTCGGAGAAGCATTTTTTCATTTGTCAAAAGATCTGGGAGGAAAAACAGATCACTAATGAAGATACTAAACTCACACAGCTAGCGATTACACTAAGAGACCACGCACTAGACTGGTACATGAGTCTAGAAAAAAATAGTGCCTCTGGGACGATGAGGACACTGGAAGATATTAAGAAGCTACTGATTAATGAGTTCTTGAAGCCAAGCTCAGAGGATCAGTACATGAATGAGATGGTCGAGATAAGACATAAACCAAGAGAGTCTATATGGGATATTGACTAGAGATTCACACGACTAAAGGGAAAACTAAAATACCTTATGATCGAGATGCAGCATTGGCACCTATTTGTCAACTCACTATTCCCACACTTAAAATATCCCTTACGACAACAAAAATTTTAGACGCAGGTAGAGGTTCTACAGGAAGAATTGCAACTAGAAGAGAACCAGTACCAGCAAATGGACCCAACTATTGAGGAATTAAAGGAGGATTTGAAGAATCTAACATTCCAGCTGAACCAGAATCAAAATAAGGACAAATGAGACAATGTTTTGTGCACCGCATGCAGGACGAAAGGACACCACAGGAACAAATGCCCAACATTTGCGCAATATATGGAAAAAGGTATGCCAAATCCACTACCACGGGGAGGATTATGGTGCGAAATATGCAAGAAATTGGGTCATGACCCTTATCACTGCACGATGATGCAGAAATACAAGACAAATCCGAAGAATTTGCATTGCACCTTTTGTAAGTCAGTAGGCCACGATGACAAAGATTGCAGAACTATGGAGTTGATGCAGGAAAGAACATCAGATGCATACAAGGTACAAGCTAAAATCATGACTAGGAAAGCAGTGCCACAATTCAATCAAGCCCCAGCTCCATACAGTACTGCACAGCCACAATACAATACTATGAAATAACCATCCAACAATGTGCAGCCACAATACAACCCAGCACAACGCCAGTACAATACCACGCAGTATAATCAGGCACCACAATATAACGCACCGAGAGGCGACCGAGCAAGCTACTGAGGAGGAGGAGGAGCCAGAGGAGGTTTCGGACACGGTAGAGGACTAGTCACATGTCATAATTTCCAACAACTGGGACACTATGCACAAGAATGTCCATTTCCACCAGCAACGTGTATGTATTGTGGTGCATCAGACCACGATACAGAGGAATGTCCGACACTACTAGTGAAGATTCAGGAAAAGAGGAACCAGAACAATCAGAATGTCTAGTGGATTTCAGCCGAAGCTAGGGATGATGGACGAAACATCAATATAGTCACTCATGGAGGAATGAAAATAGAAAATGACGCAGTTCGATAGGAACCAACACAGAACCAATGGGTAAAGAAGAACACCGAACCAATAAAGTAGTTCAACACACCAAAAGAAAATGAGACTTTTAAGGAATCCGAACAAGAATTTTAGAAGGAGGACACAATGTCAACCTCAACTACGCAACCATTCAAGGAAGCCCCAGAATATGAGATGTCTCCATCATTGGATCATACCAATGGATTGCAACCCAAAGGAAAAGTAAGTAAAATCAAAGGATTTTTGCAATCATGCGTGAAAGTATTAAGTGATCCTTCATCTGTGAAAATATTGCAAAACATACTAGAGAAATGTAGTAGCGAGATGGAAGAAAGACTAGAACCAAAAACCATCAATCACCTACACACCAGAAGAAGAACAAGTAGGGAATTTAGACTAAATTCTAACATTGGAGATTTCAACATGGGAGACATTATACTAGACCTAGGATTTGAAGTGAATGTGCTACCCAAGAAGACCTGCCAATGCATGGGAGAGCCAACACTAGGATAGTCAAATGTCCAATTAAAACTAGAAAACCAACATATATTACTACCAATAGGTATACTGAAAGGAGTGAAAGTAGATCTTGATGGAGTGTGCACTAAAGCAGACTTTGAAGTCATTGAAATAGTGGATGACACAACACCTTACCGGACACTGCTTGGTCTAGTTTGGGCGTTTGACAACCAGACCATAATCAATTTGAAAACCAGGAAAATGACATTTGAATCCAGAGAATACAGAGTCATAGCACCACTAGATCCATCGAAAAGGGGAGAGGTTCATAGAACCCACTTACCTGGACTTAGAGGAAATTGGCCAGTTGTACAAAACAACTACGCGCGATCAGGATTACGTAAACCCAACTGCAGACGGGGTACTTAGTTGGTGGAGCATTACTTCATGCACAACAAACTTAGACACTGGGTTAAAAAAATGGTAGCAGAGACTACACGAACTATCCATGCGAAGATGTGCAAAAGTAGACTGCTCAGTAAGATGGGTAGGCACATAAATCAGAGAACCACCCAGTTTCCATGGAGTAAATGATTTGGAAACATTCTTGACACAATATGAAGACAAAGTATTAGAAAACCAGGGACTGTTAGCACTTGACTTAGCACTCAAGGCCACACCCGCAAGATGGTGGGGCATGCATAAAGAGACTATTACAGACTGGTATCAACGTAAATGACTACTACGCATACGATTCGACACAGAACATGAATACAACAAACAACAGAAATACCAAGGACAAGAGGCACTAGCGGAACACCTGGTGAAGTGAAAAATGTTGTGGAAAATGAAACCGCCAGAGGAATGGCCTCATCACTTCATAGATACTTTAGAGGGAATAGCAGTGAATTGGTACACAGACTAGGAAATGCACAAAGGAACTACAACATGGAGGACATTGCAACAGAACTTCACAATCACTTTCTCATTCGAGTATGAGAACTCCAACATAGACATAAATCTTAAATGAATCTGAGGAGTAATATTCAATGAAGAACCAAAAACATAATTTATCATAGAAGATAAACATCAGAATAAACAGACAGTCAAGGAGCTACTATCATGTTATCATGTACAAGAGGAAGCACCAGATGAAGATGACCCATGCGACATCCAAATTGAAGAAGTAGAAGGTGCAAGAGACGTGGAAGGACCACCCATAGAATCATAATTCATTGTCGCATCAATCGAGGTAAAGAAAGTTAACATTGGGACAGGTGAAAAACCCAAAATGGCCAGCATTGGAGACTACTGGGATGAGGAAACAGTGGAAAACATAACAGAATTGTTGCATGAATATAGTGACCTTTTTCCCACAACATTTACAGAGATGAAGGGTATAGCATGAGAACTGGGAGAGATGAAGATACCACTTAGACCTTAAGCGAGACCTATAATACAATGACCCTATATACTGAACCCCATATATAAAAAGAAATTTAAATATGAGATCGATCGGATGCTCAAAGAAGGCATCATCGAAACAGTTGAGGAATCATAATGGATAAGCTTGATGGTAGTATAGGAAAAGAAACAAGGAAGAGGGATTATGATATGTGTTGACTTGATAAATTTGAACGATGCATGCCTACACGACCCATTCCCTACACCATTCATGGACGAAGTGTTAGAGAATGTGGGGGGACACAAATCTTACTCATTCACTGATGGATTCTCAGGATACCATCAAATTAAGATAGCAGAGGAGGACAGACACAAGAACACATTTGCGATGGAATGGGGATCTTATTAGTACACAATCATGTCATTTGGACTGAAGAATGCACCCACAATATTCTCTAGAGTAGTCATCGCAGCATTTAAGGAATTCATCCATCAGTTCCTCGAAGTATACCTGGATGACTGGACAGTTTATAGTCTGTTGAAAAACCATGTGGAAGTGCTACAACTAATGCTAGAAAGATGTAGACAATTCCAGATATCATTGAACATCAAGAAATTAATATTTGGAACATCGTTTGGGATATTATTAGGCAATATAGTATGCAAACAAGGCTTGTTAGTACATCTGGACAAGATCATTGTCATTGCTAACTTACCAGCACCAAAAATAGTCTGACAGCTAAGAGCAACCTTAGGGAAAACAGGATACTATAGGAAGTTTATCAAAGGATATGTGCAGATCACAACCCCAATGAAAAAATTGTTACACAAGGATACAAAGTATCAATGGAACGACGAGTGTCAACATGGTATGGATACCCTGAAGGAAAGGATGGTTACCGCACCGATATTAGTATTTCTAGACTAGGAAAAGACATTCCATGTGCATGTGGTTGCATCAGCAATAGCACTGGGAGATATCTTATCACAACCAAGAGCAAGAGACTTGGATCATCCGATAGCATTCGCAAGCATAAATTTATCTGATTCAAAACAAAATTATAACATGACAGAAAGAGAAGGCCTAGCAATGGTCTATGCACTACAGAAGTTCACAGATTACCTATTGGGAAAACACTTTAAGATGTTTACAAAACACTCAACCCTGAAATACCTAGTCAACAAGTTAGTGTTGGGGGGGAGAATCTATTGATGGTTACAATTATTTCAAGAATTTGATTTTTAAGTAATATTTAAACTAGGGAAACTGAATGAAAGCCCTGACCACCTATCCAGGGTCACAAATGGAGAAGAACCTATGAATTTAGAAGACACCTTTTTGGATGCACAATTATTCTTAGTACATATTGATGATGACTACTTCGCAGAGATCATCTAGTACTTAAGTATAGGTACCGGGCCGTAAGAATATACCACCATGTAGAAGAAGAACTTGGTAGTCCATGCAGCTGACTATCAACTGATCGTAGGACACCTATACAAAATGGGCGTAGACAACATCTTGTGAAGGTATGTATTAGCGCACAAATGACCAAGAGTGTTAGCAGAAGCCCACGAGGGAATCGTAGGAGGGAATTATGCAGGAAAAGAGACCGTGCAGAAGGTACTACGTGTAGGACTATGGTGGCCAATGATTCACAGGGACTCAAAAGAGTATTGTGAGGGATGTGACGTCTATCAAAGGGTAGGCAAACCCAACAGAAGGGATGATATTCCACTACGACCACAAGTAACATTACAGGCCTTTGATAAATGGACAATCGACTTTGTGGGACTAGTTAACCCACCATCCAAAAGAATAGGGGAAAGATACATTATTACCATGATGGAATACCTAACAAGATGGGTGGAAGATGCACCAGTAAAAGATTGTAGCACAGAGACAGTTGCACACTTCTTGTTCGAACAATCCATCACTAGATTTGGGTGCCCAAGAGTTTTGATGAGCGACCAAGGCACACACTTCATAAACAACACCATCAACGCACTTACTAAAGAGTTCGAAGTTCATCACCAGAAGAGCACACTGTATCCCCCACGGGAAAATGACATAGTAGAAGCCTTCAACAAAATTATTGAGAACACACTAACACAGATATGTAACATCAATAGAGACGATTGGGACCTTAAAGTACCAACAATATTATGGGCGTATAGGACCACATGCAAAATGTTGACAGGGCACACACCATTCACACTAGTCTATGATCAAGAAGCGGTAGTGCCATTAGAAGTGTTAGTACCCAGCTTACACGTAGAAACTATCACACAGATGATAGAACGAGGCGCAATAAAGGAAATACTGAATCATTTATTGTCAATGGAGGAAGACCGAATCCTAGTAGGACTCCATCAACAAGTGCAGAAATCCAGAGACAAATCTTGGCACAACCGACACATCAAGAAGAAAATGTTTAAGGAAGGAGATCTAGTACTGCTTTATGACAACAAGTCATTTCAGCACCTGGGGAAGCTCAGGATGCACTGTCTAGGACCTTATGAGGTAAAATATGTCACAAATGTAGGATCTGTATAGTTAAGAGATTTAGAAGGCATAGACCTCAGAGGAATGATCAATGGGAGCCGACTAAAGTTGTACAAGGATAGTTGACCACACACTACGCAGTAAAAAAAAAAAAGAGAGAGAGAACACAAAGAAAACAAGACTAAAGAGCACACAACACGCCGAAGAGAGAAAGGCCACACAACGTTCGAAATAAAAATTCGGCAAAGGCACAAACAGTGGTTACATACAGAGGAAAAAAATAAGGAACCAGAAAGTTGGCAAAAGAAGTATGACATGACAACACTAAGCAAAATTAAAGGACAACAAGGATCGATGGGACACCACATTAAACACACCAACAGGAGATGGCAAAGAAAATGTAATGGAAAGTACGAAACCACTGCATATGCATTGAACCTATAGTTATGATGCATTAAACACATAATGGAGGAAGCGTCCTCGACAAGACTTGGGACCATCCCATACAACACACGAGCATGGGAGCGACTGGCCTATTCGCTAAAGGAAAACAGAGCAAGAACAATAGCAACCAGAACGACCAGAGCGAGATCATAGAACTCCCAGAAATTATTCAAACTTAGTGAACATTCAACAGTCACCAATATGGAACCACTGAATCCCATCGAAGAAATTCATACAACCAGACCAACCAGGGTACAAACTAGGTCACGAGGATCGCTGGAAGAGAATGAACAAAAACAACTGGATATCATCGACATCGACGAAGTCCCATCCCTCGAGAGGATACCAGTGAAATCTACATCGATACTAGAAGAAATTCCACAGCCACAAGCAGAGTCCATGAAAGTGGATACGTCAGCAGTGGCACAAGCGCCTCAGAACAAGGAAGGGGAAATCCAACAAGAAGTGCAGCCAAAAAGTACCAAATCAACCCTAGAGGTTAACGAAACAACACAAAATCTGGAAGCACCAGTGCAACTAGCCGAGTCACAAATGACCATCTCAGGTCAACCAGAATGGATGATGGGGGAACAACCGAAAGTTGTTGGAACTTCGAACCAACCACCAGAGCAGGAAGACAAAATCTAGATACCAAGCTCACCTTGCAAGAAACATACAACATAAATTATTATACCATGCATACCATCTAGAGTACAGGTAGAACCAAAGATACTGGTTCATGTCGGGAAGCTCAAGTATTTCAACCATGAAGTATCATATGAAACCAAGTTCCCGAAACTTGAAAAAAGGGTCTTCATGCAAACCATAACTGTAAACCAACTTGGAGAAATGATTAGCCAGCCACACCAGTGGGCATCTGGGTTGGACAGAGTAAGAATATTAGGTTTGTTGAAGCTATCACACTTTGGTAGAGGCCAGTACACGAAAAACATGCATCAAGAAGCTGTTAGCAGTCACACATGGAGGGGACATATGGTTGGACAAACCCATCCCCATAACTGTGGATCTTATCACACAAATCACAGGGTTACCAACCCTAGGTATGGATCATGCATTGATTATGGACGACAAATCTAAGGAGAAATCATTGGAAGAATAAATGAAGAATAAATATGGCACCACCAGAGGGACGAGGGGAATCATAATCAAATGAATCAACAAAGTAGATACACAACTGAGCGCAAAGATCTTAGCTTGTAAATTTCTTAGAAAATGCCACAAAGAGGAAGTACCAGCAAGAGTCATTATAGTTGCATCTCAGTGCACAGAAGGCACTTTTATGAGTTGGGCACCATATCTATTGAACTTGTTTCAAGAGAACTGTAAGGATGCACATGACCTAGGCACAAAGTTTCACTACTCATGGTTGATTACCCTAATAGCCTTCATGGGATGATGAGAACCAAGGTATGTGATCTTTTGTACCAAACCACAGCCAACAGGAGCGAGATACCTTTTACTAATATCTGGGCCACAGGCCAGGCATAAGAGAGAGAACGGGGTCATATTCAAAGAATACCTATGAGATATACAGGAAGCTATCAGCTGATCATGGAGAATAACACCAGAGGCTATTGCGCAATATGTGGACATCACCAATTTTTGGGCCACAAGATAGACAATTTGGATACAACTAAGGAACGACCCAGATAAACAATGGCTACGAATGCGCTACTGCATCAAAGAGGGTGATATAGACATGGTCATCAATAAGTGGCCTGATGAATAGAGGATCCCAACCATTACCCAGGAATTACCGAAAACAACAATAGAAGGAGAGGCAAAACAGGCGGAAACACAGCCTCCGAAAATCCAAGGGCCCAAGAAACCATGAACGGGCCCAAGCAAGTCGACTCAGGAAGACGAAGGGTCCAAGAAGACAAGGGGGCAGAAGGGGAACAAAGAGACTACACAACCAACCAATGGACAACTGAAAAAATATAAGGGAGCACAAGAGACCGCCCCAAACCCCATCACTGAGGAAACATGGAGAAATAAGAGACCAGCCATGTAGGAAGGAGGCGTGCGCAAGAAATCAAAGGCGCAACGAGCATCGCCAAACTATACAATCACGAAGGACGATGGGGAAATGATCGCCAGAATGGTATAGTATTTCTTACTAGAAGATTTTGATCATGCAGCACATCATAGGGATAAACTGCAAAAAGAGATGCCAGAAATGGGATTGTTCCTCAAGAAATTCATGGAAGCACAGACAACAAGAAGCAGCAGAGTCATAGAGCCACCAACAATACAGGCCAAAGAAATATTGGAGGTAGAAGAATGAGACCCAACCCACTCCATGCCACACTCAAACGCAACGATTTACATCAAACCTAGCATGTTATGCATGGATGAAATCATGGGCCAGACACTACTAAAGGATTTGGACCACATCCAACTAGTCTTGACATGGATGTCATCTAGGGCACTACAAAAATTATAGGTTAGTGTCGACCATGAGGTACAGTCTCATGCACATAAAAACTTAGTCAAGCTACAACAAGCAACAAAGAAGAGTGAGGCACTGGAAAAAGTCTGTGAGAAGGCCAAGCTCGAAACTCGGGAGGAAAAAGAACGCATGAATAAGATAGAACGAAGAGTGGGAGGATTGTTTGAGAGACTCCCAAGCTAGAAATATTGACCATATTGCATAGGAAATTGATCAATATCAGAAGGAGATAGAGAATCTCCATGAACATATCACACCAACCACTCCACCGGAAGTGAAGGAGAAAAGGAAGCAGGAAGCAAAAGCGCAGCTGCAGGAGATGGAACAACAAGTTAGCATAGCAGTTGAATTGCTCGATAAAGCAACGCAACTTTGGACAAGGTTGGAGGAGGATCCACAAGTCCAACGTTGGGACAAGGAATAGGAAAGGATCAATGCAACAATCCAATAACTCAAATAGAGGAAAAAGACCATACCAATCCCAAAACGATTCCAAGGGACGGAGGAGATAAACAAGATGCAGGCAGAACTTATCACTACACAAACACAGAAACAGGAGCGTCTGGCTCAAATAGAGCCACTACAGGAATGGGTAGTAGACATACTTGCATAGGCAAAAGAAGATAAAACATAGATAGAACAAACCCAGATCGAATGTGCAAGATTTTTGAGTGACAAAGTGGCAGTTTAGGTAGTATACACCATCAAGGAAAATACCACGCAGGCATTGATAAAAGCATCAGAGCTCAAGGAAAAGTTCCAGATGATCACCAAGGAGGTCGAAGAAGCTCAGAAGGATTAGGTGACTTTGGATGAGTCACATGTCAGTGTTGGGGGCCTATTGGTACTAGGCTGAAGTGGAAAGAAGGATGATCATGGGAAAGAAAGCGTGCATAAATGGAAGTAACACCTAGAAGGTAACACAACATGTGAGCATGCAAGAAAGTGTGCAGAAGGAAAACTATAGTTGGAGGAAGAGAAACATGCGTGCATGGGAGGAAGACCTAACATTGGTAGGGTTAGGGTTTTGGTAATACATTGTAAATGGATGAAGAGCCTGATATATATAAATAGAGATATGTAGGTATCAAAAAGAGGTTGATTCACTTTTTCATTAGTTCAGTTTTTGTAATATTCTAGCATAGCTATGTACAAGTTGATGTGTTATGTAATATGGTTATGGACCAATTTTGTAAGTTGTTGAGATAAGAACAGAGGAGAGGAGGAAGATATGAGGGTTAGATCGCAGGCTGTGGAGCCTAGTGCGATCTAGTTCGCCTCATACAGATCTCACCCACCAGAGGGAATTGTAAGTGTGTGGCGCTAGAGATGCAGAACTACCATAATAAAAGAGCCAAGAGACAAATCTTTGTGTACATATCCCAGGAGGGGGTGAACCATGGTAATATCTGTGTAATGTGATGAATGCACGTATATCTTTATTTTCTTTCAACAGTTATTTTTTATGCTTAATGAATGAGTTAATGCATCGTTATGGAATACGATTGTGTTGTTCGAGGAACTAAACCATGAAGGATAGATGCAACCCCCTGAGTACTAGTAGATTGTAGTCATAATTCATAATATGTTACTCATGGTAACCATTCCCTATCTCATACTCAATCCTAGGCTGTAAACACCTGAGTATTACAACCGCCCATTTAAAGCTATCTCAGGTGAGACTGCGCAGTGCACTTTGTGTACTGTGTTGCCTTCTGGTTTACCAGGAGGGCCAATAGTTTTAGGCACTTTGTTGGAAACCTGAAAGACATGAACCCTGTGTCAATAACTCAGACATTAAAATGAAGAATTTAAACCAACAGATGGAATCCATGAAATATGTAGACATATAAAAAGGGGTAGGCTAACCCTTTGACTTTTCCATTTGATATTCAAAAACTTCCTTGGCTAGGTTATTGGACAACATATTAGCCTAGTCAAAAGTGAAACCCTCTGCTGCCTCATGTATGATTGATACCCATTCCACCAGGGAATGAGTAGGGCCTTTCTTTCTAAATATTCTACATAACATCATGACCACATAGACCATATACTCATTTAATGATGCGGTGGAATAAACACCATGGGAATCAGTTTTGAATTTCGTTGGAATTCCCCACCAGGTTTTAACTATGTCTGGGTAGCTTTGATCAAATTGCACACATTATTTTTGTTAAAACTCCATTATGAATGCAACATTATAAATGTATTTTGTATCATGGGATAGCTTGTACATTACTTCGAGGTGTTTCGTCCTGAAAGAGCCAACAACTACCTTTTGATGATTGATAATGCTCCTAGTCTCGGAGTTCTCCAGTCCCCAACTTATCATGTCATTATATGGCATGAGCCTCAACCGTGTAGCTATTTTATGAAGCTCAGACTCTGCTATAAGTCTGATTTTGTCGCTCATTTCATCTCCAAAATCGTCCGGACAATTGATAACTTCACGCTCCAAGATTTTGAAAATTTGTGTCCATGACCTAATTGAATCTACAACATGTGGTGTGGTATCAAACAGAATGTCTGTGTTCGGAATCAAACCTTCACTGGCTTCCTCATTTTTCTTCTATGTTTTTCTGGGCACCATGATACCAGGAATAGAACGCGAATGCATGTTATAGGGGAGAATGTGTAAGCTTTCCTTGAGTAAACTTACTACTATGCTGAAAGAAAGAAAGAAATTCAAAATAGAGAACTTTTATTTATGCTTAGCTCGCATTAATTCAAGCATGTTTTTACGGATGACGAATTTATTTGTTTTAATGAGGAAAGTACATTTGGCGATACACACCTTACGTTAGAAATCATTTTCATTGTCTCATAATAAATGTTACCAAGATTCGGTGATTCGTGATCGGGGATTATGGATGAAACAACATTGAAATATCCCAAAACACGAATGTGAAAAATATTAATTCACATCATTAATTTTCCTTTAAGAGTTTAATTAATCATGTTTAAAAAATTAATGCTTTCAGGACCTCGGGCTTGGATTCTTTTGTATGTAATGAATGGTAAACCCCCGATTCCCGAAACACGAAACGATTAATTATTTTTGACTTATTTAGATTTAATTAATTGATATTTATTTTCGGCAATTTATCGTTTCGTGAGTTTGTAAGTGGACTCTTCGTTATATCTCTAAAAGGTCGTTACCTAAGATGACGTGTCCAAGATGGGTCATCCTAAAGGGTGCCACGTGTTAATTTGAATCGTGCAAAATTTGAATGGAAAGATCAAAAAGGTGTCGCCTGTCTACTGGGAGGGGATTCGAAAGTCAAACACAGACATACTTATATCCTTGTTAAAGTTTTAAGAACAATAAAAATTGACGTCTTTCGGGTTTCAGGACTTTGAACGTTAAGACATAAAGAAATGCCTGAAGCACGAAACTCTGAAACAAACTTCGGTGTTTTGACTCAATAATCATTTGGCGGCTTCATAAAGCTAAAAGATATTAGACCATTTGATCCCATGGAAAACTTTATCAACAATAAGAATCAAGTTCTTTTTTTCTCTTATTTAAACGAAACTAAAATTTATTAAAGTCTAAATATTAAAAAACTTGTGTTCCAATATCCTCGATTTAGGAGAATTGGGTACATAAATTATGTTCATGTACAAGAGAATTTCGTCAATTCCCACTTCATAATCTTCAACTTTATGCTGCATTTTACCTTGCTACAATTTTTCTACCAACTCCATGTATTGCAAATCATCTTTTGCAGCCTCAGAAATTATGCCTTTAAGGTCAGTATGATACATGCTAATGGTTGTAGCATACAATTCATGCACTGCCCTACTGAGTGCATCAACCACTCTATTATCATTTCCTTTGATGTTCTTATTATCAAATTCATACTCAAAGAGGAATTCCAACCATCTGCTCTGCCTAGCATTCAAAGTTGGCTGATCAAACACATATTTCAGACCATTATGGTTTGTCCTCAGTTCAAACCTCTTTCCCATGAGGTAGTGTCTCCACTTCTTCAAGGAATGCACTATGGATTCCAACTCCAAATCATGAGTGTCATAGAGCCTTTCATGCTCTTTCAATTTTATGGACTCAAAACATATCACAAACCCATTACGACTGAGGAATCCACCAAGTCCTTCTTTGTATGCATTTGTGCAAACTCAAAATCTTGATTCGGATCAACAATCCTTAGAATTGGAGAACGGGTTAACAACTACTTCAATTACTGGAAACTCTTTTCACACTCTATTTTCCATTGAAACTCCACCCCCTTCCTTTGTAAGGAAGTGATTGGGTGAGCAATTCTCAAAAACCCTGCAATGAATCTTTTGTAGTATCCAGCTAGACCCATGAAGGATCTGACTTATGTCACATTATTAGGTGTTGTCCACCCTTTAATGGCCTCAATATTTCCAGGTTCCATTCTTATCCCTTCTTCGGATATGTTATGCCCCAAATAGTGAATTATGTTATGATCAAATGAGCACTTGCTCAATTTGGCATACAATTGTTTCTCTCTTAACACTTGTAACACCATTCTCAAATGATTTTCATGTTCTTCTTCTCACTTGGAATATACAAGGATGTCATCCAAAAATACAATGACAAACGTTTCTAAGTATTCCCGGAAACACCATTCATCAAACACATGAAAACAACCAATGCATTTGATAAACCAAATGGCACCACTGTGAATTTGTAATGACCATACCTTGTCTTGAAGGACATCTTACTAATGTCTTTATCTCTGATCCTTACTTGATGATATCCTAACCCAAGATCAATCTTTGAGAATATCTTTGCATCCTTTAATTAATCAAAGAGATCATCGAGCCTTGGAAAATGATACGTGTTCTTTATAGTCACTTTGTTCAATTGTCTGAAATAGATGCACAATATCAATGCCCCATCTTTATTCTTCACAAAACATATTGGGGCACCCCAAGGTGACACACTTGGGAATATATACCCCTTCTTTAGTAGATCTTCAAGCTTCATTTTCAACTCCTTCATCTCTAGTGTACTCATTCTGTAGGGAGTATTCGATACTAGAGATGCTCCAGGCATCAAATTTATGAAGAAATTAGTATCTCTCTTTGGGGGTAGTCTTGGTATTTCCTTTAATGCATCCTCAAAATATTTTAGGACTGAGTGATCATCCATATTTGGCACCTTATCCTTATGTGCTTCTTCAATATGGGCTGTAAATAATTGCCAGCCCTTCCTATAACACTTCTTCAGTTTCATTGTTGATATCTCTCAGAAAATAACTTCCCTAACAATCCCTTAGACTGCTCTTGGGTTCCCTTCCTCGTCCAGGAAAGTAAATACCTTGTTATGATAGTCTAAGATAGCATGGTGTTGGTCCAACCAATCCATACCAATTAGACAGTCTTATGATCCCAACGGCAGGATGTTCAAATATGCCTTGGTACTTAGCCCATTTATGTCCACTAGACATGATTTAACTAGCTCAACAACCTTTCTTTTGGTTCCTGTAGCTAGTTGTACCAACCAATATTTCTCATGCTTTCTTCTTTACAAAAGAAATATTTCCACTACTTTAAGATCTATGTAACTATGAATAGCTCCTAAATCTATCAAAATAGTAAAGGCATGGTTATTGATCATACCTTCAACTTCAATCATGTGTGATTGAAACTCAATTTTCTTGTTGTCCAGGGCTGCATAGATCCTAGGTATACTTCTGTCCATATCCTCCATTGTTTCTGCTTGTTGTACATTGTGTACATCTCTCACTTTGTCACTTTTGTGAGGACAATATCTATACTTATGGTCTCCTTTACAACCTCAACATTGAATGGGTGTCTGCCTTGGAATTTTCCCACCTACCTCAGCCATTATGTGCTCTCTAAAAGATGGTTTTCCTTGAGGACTATTTCTTAAAAATGGAGGCTTGTTCCCCTTTTGCCTATGTTCCTTCTTAAACTTCTTCTTGTCCTCCCAAGCCTTCTGGAAAGTAGAATTTCCTTTATGTTGATCATATAAGATTTTTTCTCTCCTTATTGTTTCCTCCAAAGTATTGGGATCAAAATATTGGATCTTATCGTTGATGAAATATGGAAGTGAACTTAGGTACCTATGAATATTAACTGTCTCATATTTGATGAAGGAGACATACTTCAACAACTCTACAAATATCCTTTCATATTCATCAATAGTCATGTGTCCCAACTTGAATTCAAATAACTCTTTCATATTTTTATCATAATACCTCTTAGTCAGGTATTTCTTCTCAAAATGCCTCTTGAATTCTTTCCAAGTCACATTTTTCTCTCTGAGGTGTTGCACTTACACACATTGATCCAACGACATGGATTCCTTTCCTTTCAGTTGGAAGATATCAATTATTCCCTCTGCATGAGAAGAGTATTTATGTAATTGGAAATACTCTCTCATTCCTAGAATCCATGTCTCAATATATTCATCCTTCTTGTTCTCTCCATCAAAAGTAATAGGTTTGATCTTATTCATTTATTCTTTCAACTCATCCACCCCATACCTCCTATGCTTCCTGACAGGGGATGGACTTGAGATACTATGTGATCTCCTATGGGAATTCTTATGGGAGTTATGGTGATGTCTGTTGGACACACCTACCACACTTAGAGGGGGGGTGAATGAGTGTGGGGATCTTTTTCCCAAAACTTCCCTCTTGCACAAAAACTCATCAATTAGCATTCAACATTTATTCATTACCCATTGTTTTCATTTATAACCAGTTA
>ML792680.1:120918-152528 GCA_009831015.1 Picea engelmannii
TAATGAGTCATCTATACATTTTTCCAACAATGCATCATATACCAATGGAACCACATCGATCCATCTTCATCATCTATCAATGACAACTCATTGATCCATCTTCATCTATGCATTCTCATCAAGGACAATACATATTATATTACCTAAATCATCAATCAATCAATCCTTTCAAATCAATCAATCACTTGACATCAATCAATCAAACCATTGGCATCAATGACAACATGATCCAAAAATTATGTGCTCTCTAAAAGATGGTTTTCCTTGAGGACTGTTTCTTAAAAATGGAGGCTTGTTCCCCTTTTGCCTATGTTCCTTCTTAAACTTCTTCTTGTCCTCCCAAGCCTTCTGGAAAGTAAAATTTCCTTTATGTTGATCATATAAGAATTTTTCTCTCCTTATTGTTTCCTCCAAAGTATTGGGATCAACATATTGGATCTTATCGTTGATGAAATATGGAAGCGCACTCAGGTACCTATGAATATTAACTGTCTCATCTTTGATGAAGGAGACATACTTCAACAACTCTAGAAATCTCCTTTCATATTCATCAATAGTCATGTTTCCCAACTTGAATTCAAATAACTCTTTCATATTTTTATCATAATACCTCTTAGTCAGGTATTTCTTCTCAAAATGCCTCTTGAATTCTTTCCAAGTCACATTTTTCTCTCTGAGGTGTTGCACTTACACACATTGATCCAACAACATGGATTCCTTTCCTTTCAGTTGGCAGATATCAATTATTCCCTCTGCATGAGAAGAGTATTTATGTAATTGGAAATACTCTCTCATTCCTAGAATCCATGTCTCAATATATTCATCCTTCTTGTTCTCTCCATGAAAATTAATAGGTTTGATCTTATTCATTTATCCTTTCAACTCATCCACCCCATACCTCCTATGCTTCCTGACAGGGGATGGACTTGAGATACTATGTGATCTCCTATGGGAATTCTTCTGGGAGTTATGGTGATGTCTGCTACCACTCCTTGATCTTCCTTTATTCTTAGGGGTCTTGTGGATTCCTTGTTTGTTGGAGCCACTCTCCTTATCCAACTTATTTTCAATTATGTCCAGGATTTTCATTAACTTCATATTGAAGTCTTCCTCATGTTACTTGGCCTTCATAAGCCTTTGATTATCATCCTTGTGGCTATGGACATATGTCTGCAATTTTATGATGGTCTCATCCAGATTTATGTCTTCCTCCTTTCCTCCTCCATGTCCATTGGAGTTGCTTCATTCCATACCAAACTGGACATTCAAACCTCTAATTTCATCGTCTTGGCTATAAACTACTTGTGTATCTTCCATCACTCTGCACTCTGTGCTGACTCTGATTTGACAATTGTTAATTCTACAAAAATGTGTAGCCAATAGAACTTTGTCAGGCTAATTGTTCTTAATAATTTCATGAAAACATGAATCATTCTGATTCATTAATATATATCAGACTTATTTTCTATTGATTTCCTAAGAAACTGATTGTTCGGATCAAATTTATGGGTGCACATTTATCTTCTATTGTTCAATACCTTTCTAATGCCTACTTCCATGCTCAATTCTGAGTTTTGAGTAGGAAGTTATGGCTACTTGAACAAATTGTCCTTTCAATGATACAATCATGTACATGGATTCTTCCAACTTAGGGTCGAATTGACTCTTGGATCTGTGTTGGATCCATCCTCCAGGTTTACAATCCTTCCTTACTTCTTTAGGTGTAGTTCTGTATAATTAAAAATCCCATGGGCTCCTTCTCTAATCCATTTCATGTTCTTAAAATAGATTTATGGATGCTAGGCCATTTTTTCGTCCCCCTAATTCATGTGACCAAGGGTTGTGACCCAATGCTAATAGTTAGGTGCTTATCCAGAGCCTTGGAACTTCAGGGCTCCAAATATTTGGAGGTTTCCATTTCTGCACATCACAAACATCCTGTACCTATGAATTGGCGAACTTGTGAAGGACGGTGGATCTACGGTCCTCATTCTATGTTCAGATCTACAGTGGATAGGTGCTCCGAGACTACGAGATTCAACGGTTTCCAAAGCACTTCACTACCAATCTCCCTAAGTGCCAACCCATTGGAGATTCCCTCTCTTTCATCCACGTGTCATATCCCGATCAACGGTCAAGATTAACTTTGGCCCTCCGTGAGTTCTCTACTCAAGCAACCTGCAACTCAAATCTTATGGAGTACCACTCCTCTGGACTACGGGATCTAGTTCCACGTGTTTTTTGAGGGGTCCTAAATCCCTTTAACTCAATAGTAGGAACCAAACCCGCTGCCTAGGCCCAATTAGACTATGCAATGTTTAATAGTGGAATGGTTCTCCACCTCTCGTGATCCAGGAAAAATAATCGATGGGATTTATGATTTCTTGTGAAGGCTCTCTCCTTCAGTTCAAATGTTCTCTTTTTGTATTTTTCTTAAGTGGGACCGATATAAGATGAAGTCGGTATAAACCAAGTGACAAAGTGGGAACAAACTTAACAATTGGAGAGGAGGTTGAACTCGAGACAACCCTTACTCTAGCATGTAGACAGTGATCGTCTACCACAGGCCTAGTACTAATACATTAACCATGCGAGTATTCCAATTATTTTCTGAGATACAATATATTAGACGAAAAACATGCATGCGATAGACAATAGCAAGTAAAATAATTCACTCAACTCTAATCATCAATCAAATAATAACACAACGACTTATCTTCACCATTAAAGAAAAGAACTGTAAAACATTGCATACGATAACTTATCAATAGATTTAGTATCTCTTACTCATTGCAACATTCATTCATGAGATGAACTAAGAAATAATTCTTCTCCACATCCAATCATGCATGCATTTGATGAAAACACAACTTGTGTCTAGTCCTAAAAACGACTTCTCAATTAAAGGTAACTCTGAAATAGTTCTTAACAAAACCAAAAATGAGGGTCATAGAAACAACCATCGACCTTTGCTAATAGGTTGATCCTCCTATTTATAACATACTATTAACTAAAAATAACTACTAAAGTGAAACTAAGTAAAAAAAAACTCGCCACGTGATGCTTTCTTCTATCAGTTTTTCTAAGAGTCATCTCAAGATATCACTTAAGTGGGTGACTCTTCTCGTACTCCGACCACTTCATGAATAGATCCTCGCATGTGTTTTCATATGGGAATCTATGTTGTTCCATTAGGGTCGATTAAGCTTCTCTTATCTCCATTGCTTGTGCCTGATACTTGACTATATTAGTACTTAATTGTTGCAGCATAGCTCGAGCTTTGATCAGGTGCTCCATAAACTATCACACCTATCCTGGCACAGTGTCTGTCACATTTTCTATTTATTAGGTCCATGATGAGTCTTGCTCGGCATGCGACTTGACTATGTCGTGTAAGTCGACAAAGTCATCAGGTGTTCCAAACTTAGGGAGCTCGATGTCTTTCACTACCCGATTGATCTTGATACATCTTTTCTCGCACTTGGCCCATTTTTCTTGAATTTCTCGGTGGGGTTCCCAGGACATTCTAACCCAATACTTGGCCGATTTCCTTATGCAGTTGATGTTGTTTTCCATTAGCACCTAGATGTTGTGCTCTTCGATGTATCGTCCCTTTTGCACCGCGCTGATATATTTGATTATTTCCATGGCTTGTTGCACTTTCTCGTACCACCTCTTCATATCTTTGCACATCGCAAGTTCCATGAGGGTGTCTTCCTAAAGATCGGCTCCTTGCAGTGAATAGGTGTCATTCATCTGTAAACTTGTTGTAGGCTTCCTTGAATTCACTCCTTAGGTATATTGTGGCCTGTGTGGTGTCCTGGTAATATTTCGCCAATTAGTGCAAATGTTCCAATTCCTTTATAGCAGTAACTAGCTCCTCTTCATCTCTTTTATCTCTGTCTACAGTGGCATCTGCGATCGCCATCCCTACACCGATGAGTTTATATGTCTTAGAATGCTCATTTTTTATCAGGTTTTCCTCTGTGGTGATGAGGATGGAGTGATCCAGAGTGATCCTCTTCTTCTTGGTGGTTCTATGGATGATATGTTTCCTTTTCCGATCATAAGTGATGGCATGTATGTTGGCTACTTCGTCCACGGGTTTGGGAATTTGTTGATCCCCCCAAGAGTGTATTCCCCAGACTCTCGATGGTATATATCTGTTCAAGACTTGGTTCTTGAACTTCCTCCCTGTGTTTTGAAGGCCCAACTTCTATTTGTTTCTCATTTGGGAGTTGAGTATCAATTGAAATTGACGCATCAGGGTTAGGCTCGATACTTACATGGTCATTGGCTGTTGAGACACCAATTTCCTACCGTGAAGATTCTCTATTTTGTTTTCCCTCCCTTGGCTCATCCTTCGAATTGTTCCCTTGGGTTTTCAGTACATCGAGCATCTTAGTGTCTAAGACACTCTTGACTTCTTGTTCGTTTTGTGGGAGCCCCTGAATCTGAAAGTCAAGAACTAGGGAAGATTTGTTCTCTGGATCCTTTTCTTCTTCGATATGTATGGGGGTCACAAAGGATACGTTCGGGCTCTCATCATCATCATCATCAATTTTTATTAGATTTCTTAAGCGGTTTGATGCACCTGTCCTCCTTGATGTTCTGACTGTCTCTCACTAAGGTGAAACACTTGTTGGTGATCTGGCCGATGGCGTGAATTCAGGGTCACTTAACCCAGTAATTTCATCAATGTCTATGAATTCAAGGCCGCTTGGGCTCATCTAGCTTTCATCCGGGTTGTTGGTAGGGAGCCCTGTCATATTTATGAGGTTCAGGTCATATTGCAACTGATCAATTATTTGTTGTGTGTGTTCTAACATGAGTAACCCCCTTTTCGGCACATCTTGATCCATGGGGCGACCTCTACCTTGAATTGGGGCTACCTAGGGAATCTCTAATGCTTCGGTCGCTACTATTTCCTCTCTAGCTTTGAGGGCCTCTTGAACTAATTGTTCTGTGGTTGTTGTCTACTCGTCCAGACTCATGGTTCTTAACTTGGTCATTTTTGGATCAGCCATCTGTGCCACCACCTCATCCCAGTCGTGGGTATTTTATGTGAAGATTTCATCTTCGAATTTGTTGTGGGCATATGGCCATCATGATGACACTTGAGAAGCATGTTTCAGGACTAGACCCTTTGGGTCTTGATTGCGGAGTAGGTCGGTCTGGAATCATAATCCTAATTGGTTCATCCCTTCCTACTTGGCTTGAGCGGTGTCTTTCACCAAGTAGAAGCCTACATGGAATCCATAAGGTATAAATGTTTGCTTCTTATCTTTGACTAGGGTAGCATTCTAACCTTGTAGGATGGTCTGGTAGCATATCTCTCCAACCACAAGTCAGTCATGAACATGTGCTGGTAGGAGATGAGGTTCTCCGGTGGCCCCGAATACCCTAATGTAGGTATCGCATTTTTCCAAATACCAGTGGATGACCTTTGATATCACCTTCTTGGCCACAGCCGATAGTCTCGTACATTTTCTCTTGAAAATAATTAAATATATGCATGCGATGAATTCATCACAGATGAGTGAGTAGGATTTTTTATACCTGTTCTCCCATAAGATGCTGAAATATACATGGATAGAGAGCTCTGCAATGTGCCAGCTTAGGTTCATGTCGACGAAGACGTTTCTGGCACACATGACATCCAACAAATATGATTCCATGTAGAAGGTTGGAGTCTCCCCTTCTTTCGGTGCCTGAGCCTGTTGTATGCAAATGCTCAGCTACTTGGAAATGATGGCTCCCCAATTGAAGCCGCTCCAGGAGATAGCTACTGTGTATGCTAGAGGCATCCATGCCTACGAAAACCTAGAGCAGTCTTTCTCCCCATACAATTGATAGATGAGTTCCGTTAGGAAGATGTATGGTTCTCTTAGGTTGGTCATTTGGTACCAACGAGAGGTCCGGTTGGTGTATTTATTATCTTCTCGCCACCATGAGGCCATTACCCAGCTGGTGTCATGGCGCTTGTAGAATTTCATGATGAAATCAATGTTCAATCCCTCTAATCTATGTGGATATTGGTGGCCATCCTCCTTCTCCAACTGGCCCAAAACATGTTTCTGGCAATTTTGGTAATTTACTAATTTTAGCATTTTTTTCGGGTCCTGAACTTCCGGGGCCGTTTTGAGGCCCTAAACAATGTTTTTTTGGGTATGTTGTTCTAAAAAAAAAGCATCTAAGTATGATATTTTGTCTCAATCATTGTAGGCATCGGATAGATCTTTCCAACGAGCTATCATACACCTAAAACGAAGATCGTATGCAAACGTTACGACCCTGGGAAGTTGATGCACCAACTTACCCAAACGGGGTCCACATGACTTTTGGCGCTTCATCTCCCAGGGTTAGGTTTTTGGATGTCTAGGACTTTTGGAATTCCTTCTTATTGTAAAAATTCCTTCAAAGCCTCATTTTAATCATCTTCTCACGGATGCGAGTAGCCGTCACATCTCTTCTCAGAGATAAGCTACCACCATTCTAGCGAGTCTTTCACTCTGTATTTTTACAGTCTCTGTACATTTCTTTGATTAATAGAAATCGTGTATTACTGTATATCTGTGTTTATGGTTTCATCTCTGATACATTTGTGTTATATTATTGAATATCTGCAATATCCTTGTGCATTTCTTTATTATATCTTCGATCTCATTTCGTGCCGAAAATAATCCGGATCAGTGGTATCAGAGCAGGCTGCTCTTGATTTATTTTTTTTCAGTGCATTTCCCCGACGAGGTCCGAGTATAGCAATTTGGGTCTTGAGCTTGTATCTATTGAAGACAATCACTCTCACACACCCAAGAAACCCTCAATGGCGGAAGAAAATAAAATCGATGGAGCAGACGATCATATCAGTCTGTTGCTTTAGCAAGCTCTCACGCGATAGAGGGATGAAATGATGGAGAAGTTTTCTCACATCCTTCAACACCTACCGATAGCATCAGGCACATCTTCATCAAGCAACCACTTTGGAGGCACCTCGCCTTTCAAGGTACAGGTTAATTTTGATATTCTCGTATTTGAAGGTCAAATAGATGCAGATTCCCTAGATAAATGGTTAAATCTGCTAGAAGGTTATTTCTCTGTTCATAATTTTTCTGACAAGGAAACGATCACCTTCGCACTCCTTAAGGATCTCCCCCATGTCAAACATTGGTGGGAAACTTACTGGGAGCAGATTTCCACAGAGGAGTCTGGAATATACGAAGTCGAGCCCACTTGGGATTTTTTTATGGATGCGGTAAAGGAACAGTACTACCCTATTGGAAACTATGAGGACCAGTATATGAGATGGACCACACTGCGGTAAGAGAGGGGCCAATCAGTTCCGGAGTTCACCAATAGCTTCCATACCTTGCACACCAAGCTGGGTATCAAAGACTCTGAACGACATTTGGTTCTGAAATACCGTGGGGCTCTACATAGATACAACCAAACTGAAATGGATTTTTTGGACATCTCATCACTCGATGCTGCCTATCGATATGCTGTTAAAATCGAGTAGAAATTTAAGAACCTGAAAAAACGGGAGTTCGGGTCTGAAAATCCACAACAACCAAAGAATGACAAAGACATCCCTAACAAACAGTCTCCCGAAAACCAGTCCAAGCCACAGGAAAAGAAGGGTCATGGGAAGACAAAGAAGGACACCGGAAAATGGTGCGATTTCCACAAAATCCCCTGGCACAACACCGATGAATGTTGCTCAAAACAATCATTGGTGGCCGATATCAAAGACAAGGAGCCAAAACCTGATTCATAATCTGATTCTGAAAATACTGGTAAAATACAGATCATCGACACAGACCCCACTTCTTTTTTCGCGACCGCAGCAATTCAACCAGAAGAACCAATAGATCCAGAAGAGGGGGAGCGCCTTTTTCATTCACAGATGTGGGTGAAGGGGACCCCGCTGCATTTTATTGTTGATAGTGGAAGCTAGAAGAACCTCATCTCAGCAGAGGTCATCAAATAGTTGGGATTGTCGAAAACACCACACCTGCAACCATACAACATCGGGTGGCTTCGCCAAGGACGAGATCTTCATGTCAGCCAGTAGTGTCGATTTTCATACGGCATCCAACCCTTCAAGGACGAGGTATTATGTGATGTTTCCCCACTGGATGTCTGTGATGTTCTCTTGGGCCAGCCATATATGTGGAAACGCCATGCTATCTATGAGTCTCGACCCCGTAGTGTCATTATTACTCTTGGGGGTCATCTCTATAGGATACCAGAGGTAGTTCCAACTACTGCCCCACCTAAACAGTGTTGCAAGGTAGTATCTCATACTACAAAATTCATCTTCTCCACAATATGTTCAAAGGGTCAACAGAAGGATACTGCACCCACCACAGCTTCGGCCCAAGAACCTTCTATCCAACAGAAGCAGGTCGACAAGGTTGTAGCAAAGCACGAAGATTCCTTCTGCACACAGTCATCTAAAATAGCTAGAATGGTTAAAAAGGCCCAAACCTTCTAGACAAAGGTTCGTGATAGCCTTCAACAAGCTAAGCAATGCCACTTCTCCAACAAGGCAAGCAGATCACCAAGATTCAGATTCAACAATCCCTTTCCCCTCTCCCCCGGGAACTCAACGCAATGGAGACCATTGCTTCCTAAGGAGGGAGGGTTGATCGAGGTGGATATTGGTGGCCACCCACCTTCTCCAACTGGCCCAAAACATGTTTCTGGCAATTTTGGTAATTTACTATTTTTAGCAGTTTTTTCGGGTCCTGAACTTCCGGGGCCATTTTGAGGCCCTAAACGATGTTTTTTTGGGTATGTTTTTCTCACAAAATACAATTTAAGGATGCTATTTTGTCTTAAGCGTTGTAGACCTCGGATAGATCTGTCCAACGAGCTATCATATGCCTAAAACGGAGATCGTATGCAAAAGTTACGACCCCGGGAAGTTGATGCACCAACTTACCCAAACGGGGTCCACATGACTTTTGGTGCTTCATCTCCCAGGGTTAGGTTTTTGGATGTCTAGGACTTTTGGCATTACTTCTTATTGTAAAAATTCCTTCAGAGCCTCATTGTAATCATCTTCTCACGGATGCGAGTAGCTGTCACATCTCTTCTCAGAGATAATCTACCACCATTCTAGCGAGTCTTTCACTCTGTATTTTTACAGTCTCTGTACATTTCTTTGATTAATAGAAATCATGTATTACTATATATCTGTGTTTATGGTTGCATCTCTTATACATTTCTGTTATATTATTGAATATCTACAATATCCGTGTGCATTTCTTTATTATATCTCCGATCTCATTTCGTGCCGAAAATAATCCGGATCACCCTCCTCCAGGTCTCTAAGCTTGTAATACTTCTAGACCTCCACCAGAAAGAAAACTCTGACACACCCACCATTTTCATCATTAATTAAGAACATATGTATGTCCATGTGGTTAGTGAGCCATTACAGCAGTTCTATATAGGGAAAAATCAAGGTTCTTCTTTCTACCATGTGCAGGTACGAGCATTGGATATTCGAGAATACCTAGTCGTCGAGTGGTCTCAAATCCGGATCACTATGTTGGATGAATTCTAGAAATTCCTCCTGACTGATATTATTGAATATTTCTCCCCAATGTGGGAGTGTCATCTTGGCCCCTGTTCTTTCCTCTATGTCTCCAAAGGCCGAAGGTTCAATGAAAACCTTTTTTGTGGATGTTTTAATAACTAGTTCTCATCTTGGAGAAAATTCTAATTGTTTTGTTTCCCCTAGAGAAGAGCTTTATCCTACCTCTGTTTCTTTCATCTTGAGAACCCTCGGTGATCACCTAGTGGTTGGCTTTCTTGGAGGCATTGTTCCTGCAATTGAAATCAATGCTTTAGGGCCTGTGTAGAGAGAAACACTGGATAAAAAATGTATATATGAAGTGAAAACATAAAGAATACACAGACTGGTACATACATGTAATGCTTGCTAAACATGGTAGTTTGATACTCATGGGATCTCTGAAGATCTTGAATTACTCGTCTTACTTCTCTCGATGCTATGAAACTCCTTTATGTGCAGAATGGTTTTTTTTACAATGGACCAAGAGAATGTAAATCACGGAATAATTTACCTCGTGGTATCAACCATTTAATTTGGGTGATGATTGGAATTCAAAACCAATCTGTTCTCAAATCTTTGCAACTTAAATGCATCGTGGGTTGATGGTGGAGGTGTAGAGGGTTATGTGTTCTATCGGTAATTTAAAACGACTGTTTTGATTCACGCACGAAGTAGCAACTAATGAGATATTTGGTATTAATTAAACCCTTAAAAGCTCAAGATATAATCGTATCCAACACTAAAACCTCCCATCGTTTCTCTTTCTCAGTGGGTGGATCTGGGATCGACGATGTGCTATGGATGTTATCGTTGATATCCTTTTGCGGAAAACCTTTGATGCCGATCTATTTCGCCGTATGGTGCTGACGTGGCAAATTGACTTGGAGGTGTGACTTGGACCTGGGGAACCAAAAGTGACTCAAGGTTGATCTAGGCCATAAGGTTTCTCTAGTCAGGCAAAGACACATGGTGTTAAAGACTAGTGACTTAAATCGCGCATATTAGTCAGAGTCGAGGCCTTATTCAAGTTGTGCATTCTAAAATAAACCTAGTTTCGCCAATGCCGAAAAGGTATTGGGGGTCGACGATCGGGGATAAACCAATCATGTATTTCTTTGGATTATATTCTTCAAAAATTCCCAATGCCGAAATTCTTTGAGAATCGGTGGTTAGGGAAAAATCTTTAGCATGGTCAAAATATTTGTCGTGATTCGGTTTTCTCTGATTCTGACAAATGCGTTGGGTATCGACTATCGGAGATATCGTTTCCTTCTTCATTAATGTTTACGCCCTTCGCCTTTTACTGATGTCGAAGGGGATCAACTATCGGCAAGGTCTTTGTGTGATACTTGTCGTCAAACAAAACTTCCCTTTCGTTGATACGGATGAATATTGACGCTCGACGATTGAGGCTTTCTGAGTGTGTCTTTTTCACCTCTTAATTCCTTCTGATGTCAAATCTTGAGCACGTCGGGTGGAGTGTTTTTGGTTGTTGATTCATTAGTTAAGTGTTAGGACCTTTATATTCATGTATTTTCATAAGTTAAACAAACTTGAATAGCTAATGAGTGTTAAGAGGACAAGCAAATTCAAAACATTTCTCAAACAAAAATTGAATTCAGATAGTGAAAAATTAAGTGGTACCCAAAAAGTGAAAAATTGACATAGGCATTTTAGGGTCTGTTGAGTGCTCAACAAATGGTGACTTATTGGGTGAAATAAGAAACTTTGTTCCTTCCTCGGGCTCGGCTGATGCAAAATCTGATTAGGGACTTAACTGGTTTTCATCAGAGAATCTTTTACCCTTACATTTGGAATTTCTCGGGTTGATGCATATGGGCCTACCTATGGGGTTTTTAACCTTTATTCCACCTTCGTTTCTTGTAAACTTTACTCATTCCCCCTTTTGACAAGATTCCATTAAAGCATTCACTAGCACTGGGCCTTTTAGTTACCGTATTCATTTTCTATGGTGTTTCTCCGCTATCGATGAGAGTCCATAGCCCCGGCGGAGTCACCCCGAAATCATAGACTATGCTCCACTTATATTGAGTGTCCATAGCCCCGATGGAGATATCTACATACCCTCTCCTATTGTGCACTCATTTGATATAGTTGACTTTTACTTTGGCGGAATTCCCTGAGCGAGCAGGAGAGGAGGATGTTTGTTATTTTCAAAATGAGATGGTTAAGGTGAAACTCACTAGCTCAATCTTTGAGGTACATGTAGTCCCTTTCCGGCTTACCATATTTCCCTTAAGGTTTTTACCAGACCACTAAGAATACACTTCTGCATTTCTCCAAATTTATTCATCTGCGTGAGTTAGATAAATAATCTCTTGAAACATTCGCAGGTTCCTCAATGTTTCTTGTTTTTGTATGTGAGCGATGAGTTAGGAATAGAGTTTGCTATGTCGTATGATTTGGGGTCAACCATTGTCTTGATAAACAAAATATTTCAAAATCTTAGAAGCACAATCGCAAAATATAAAACAAAAAATGTGTAAATACAAAAGATAAAACGACGTATCTAGAATAACACAGAAGAGATTTTTTTAATTTATTTTTAAATGAAAATATTGTTTTAGGGTTTGTCCATTCACTGGGAGAGCATTAGGTCCCCCCCTCATATTTTGCATTCGATATGTTCCTAACCCAATCTTCTTGGTCACCTAGAAAGGTCCAAGCCATAGGTTTTGAAACTTAGAATGTTTTCCTTTAGGCTCATTTGCTCTGTTCCACTTTAGGACTAAGTCTCCTACTTCAAATTTCTTCTCTTTAGCCTTATGCTTATCAAACCACCTTTTAACTATATTCTGGTGGGATATGAAATTTGATTTATCTTTCTCCCTTTCTTATTCTAGCATGATTGGGGTGTCAATTCTTTGTTGTATGACTAATGAGGTCTCCCCTATGGAATCTTGGGTGAGTTGAAGAGATGGAAGATAAAGCCCGTTTGGGAGAATGGATTTTTTCCTGTATACCAAAAAGTATGGGGAATTCCTTATAGCTTCCTTAGGTGTGACTCTATCGACCCATAAAGCATTATGAAGTGCATTATGCCAATTCTTTTGGTTGTCTGCAACTGTTTTCTTTAATATTATTACTAAGTTCTTATTAGTTGATTTTGCCACTCTATTTCCCTGTGGATAATAGTTTGCAGAGTATCTAATTATGATTCCATTTTCTAGAGAAAACTCAGTTAATAGGGTGGAATAAAAGTAAGTTGCATTATAAAAAACAAGGACATAAGGGACATCGAAACTTCTAATTAATTATTGTTCTATGAATTGGATTACCACCTTCTCATTTACATGAGTTAGAGGAATGGCTTCTGCCCATTTTGTGAAATAATCGGTGGCAGTAAGTATGTACTTATGTTGTTTTTAATAACTTGGTATAATTTCCCCTATGATATCTAACCTCCATTGATCGAAAGGCCTAGAAACGATCATCGGTTGGAGTGGAATTGTTTCTCTCTTATCCCTCCCAATGCTTATTTGACAAGTTTTACACTTTCTAGCGTACGTGTGAATGTCCTTGAACAAAGTAGGCCAATCATAGCCATCTCTCAGTATATTATGAGCGGTGGTGTCCCCTGCAAAATGTACACCTGCAGGACGACCATGGAGCGCCTTCAGAACCTTGTATGCATCTTCATGTTTGAGACATCTTAAAAGTACCCCATCATAATTAAGCTGGAAGAGTACCGAATTTATGAGGGGATATTGTGTGAATTTTAACCTAAGAGATATCCTTTCCCTAGGGTTTAGGTTTTCTGGGAAAGTCCCATGGTGCAGGAGATAAGTCAATTTATCATACCAAGACTCTTTCCCTAGGGACATGTATGAAGCTTCACCACACCATAATTCCATTTCATTCTCCCATCTGGGGTCTTCATTTACTTGGTCTTGAGCTTCGGCTGCCAGTTTGCATAACCCTTTTCCTTTAACAAGTTTAGAAGGTTTTATATCTAGATCAAATTCTTGGACTATTTCCATCCAGTTTCCTCTTCTTTCCCCCATCTCTCGTTGAGTAAATGGGGATCGGACTGTGGGGTGAGGCACGATTACTTTTGTGTGGCTCTTAAGGATGTAATATCTGAAGTGTTTTACCGCCTTATATACCGCATAGGCCTCCTTATCTATTGTAGGGTAATTTAGATTTCCCCCGTGAATATTGGTGCTCATGAATGACACAGGGGATTCATTGTTGTCATCATTCTTCTGAGTTAATACCACGGCTAACAATTGGTCGGAGGCGAAAGTATAGAGGAAGAAATATTTGTTGAAATCGGGAATTTGCAATAATGGGGCTTGAGATATTTCCATCTTAATATTGTTTAAGGCCTTATTCCGCTCATCATCCCACTTAAATTCAACATCTTTATGAATAATTTTTTGTAAGGGTTTTATAGTTTCCGCGAAATCAGGGGTGAATTTTCTCACAAAATTTATTTTCCCGAAGAACGATTGCATAGATTTTTTGTTGTGAGGTAACAGAAGTTGAGCTATAGCCTTTATCCTTTTTGGATCTATTTGAATTCATGCTTGATATATAACGTGACCTAACAACTTACCTTCCTCAACATAAAAAATAGTCTTCTTAGGGTTTAAGGATATGACATATTTTCTACATCTTTCGAAAATTTGGGTTAAATTTTGGATGTGATCTTCTTTGTTCTTTGAATATACAGTCATGTCGTCCAAGTAGACTACTACACACTTGTTTATTAGTCCCTGAAATTCTACGTCCATATCCCTATGGAAGGTTTCCCCTGCATTGATTAACCCAAAATTCATGCATTTGTAAGCGAAGGTTCCACACTTGGTTCGTAAGGTAGTTTTTAAACGGTCTTCTTCTGAAACCAGAAAATGGTTGTAACCTGAGAAGCCATCCAGCAAGGATAAAATTTTGGAGCCAGACATGGTCTACAAGAGATGCTCCATCGGTGGGAATGGGTAGTTGTCCTTTTTTGAAGCTCTGTTAAGATTTCTAAAATCTACACATAGGTGGATCTCCCTAGAATTTTTCCTTACATGAACCAAATTTTCTACCCATGCAGAGTGTCTAACCTGGAAGATAATCTTGGCAGCTAATAGTTTCTTTAACTCTTGACACATGAGAGGCTCTAGGGAAGGGTGATACTTTCAGAGCTTCTGTTGGAAGGGTTTCACTTCAGGTTTTAATGGGATAGTGTGTTGAATGATACGGGTATCATAAGTTCTCAGATCTTGGTAGGACCACGCAAAGATATCTTGATATTGTTTGAAACGATTAAGATAAGCCTTCCTTTCTTCTTTGGATATTGTCCTGCTGAGGTTATGTTATTTGGGTTTTTTGGGGTTTCAAGATTTATAGCTTCATGCATGGGACAGGAACTACCAGTCTTCTTGGTTTTTGACCCCTTAAATCTTTCTTTTAGGTCAAAAATATTTTCTAAATTAGTTATTCCCTTCGGCATCGTGTGAGACTTTAATCTGTCATTCCACTGATTTGTATGAGGGTCCGTTTCTGTTGATTTTTCTTGGAATACTTCATCGTCAATGGCCAAGTCTTTAAAATTGTCATGATTGGTTAGAAAGTTTATAATTTGTTTGTCTCCTTCAAAAACCTTCCAATTAGAAATATTGTTGGGCACCGAGGGTTTATATAGTAGTTCTATAGTGAACCGAGAGGCTTCATAATCCTCTAGAGGTGATATCCTTGAAGCAGCAGTGGCCAGAGAATCAACAAGAATGTTCTTTGCTCTAGGGATCGTTGTAATGTTGAAAGCTTCAAAATGTTCTATTATCCTGTGCACTTCATGTTGGTAATTCTTCAAGTGTGGAGAATTGAAATGTATAGTATTTCTTATCGATATGACAATGATTTTAGAGTCTCTGAAAACCTTCAATTCTTGGATGTTCAGGTCTATGGATTTCTTTAACCCTTTTACTAGAGCTTCATACTCGACTCCTGATCCTGATCATTCTTGTGATTTAGATCCATTGAAATACAGGGTCCAAACTTGTGGGAAAAATGTATCAACTTCCTCTTTCCTAGTACTTTCTTCTTTTCCTCCTGTTAATTCTATGATTTCTAACGTAGGTTCTTGGCAGAAGATGGTTCCCTCCATTGTTGTCGGCAATTCCTCTCGAAAAATCATTTCGTAGTTTTGGGTAAGAGGGACATTAGATGAGAGAGGGGAGAAGTTCTCGAAGTAGGAATCACAGGAATAATTGCCTAGCACAGGGAAATATGCTGATGAGGGTTCATTTAGGGTTTCTAAGTTAGTGACAATATGTTTTAGATATCTTTCCCTTTCAATTCTGATCATATTTGTGTGTCCCTTTAATGGCAGCCAAAGGTGAGCCCAGTCTGTACTAAAGTATCCATTCAATTTCTCAGACCAATCTCGTCTTAATAATAACTCGTAAGCTTTTGGGATGTCCACTACAATGATGTCAATCACTTTCATAAATTTAGGGTGAGTCACTATTTTGATCATCACATCTTTGAGTTCTCCCATAACCTTCACCTGGGTTCTATCTAGTTCTATTGTTCTCCCATAACCTTCACCTGGGTTCTATCTAGTTCTAGTTCTATCATGTTTGTCTCTTTTGAGAGGAACGACGTTTAAATTTTTGCAAATAGACAACGGAATAACATTAGAAGATGCTCCTGAATTGAGTAAACAATTATGGAGGTTTTTGTTGAAGACTTCAAACGTTAAAAGGAATAGTGGAACAAAAGGTTTTCCCTTCGTATCTTCAGAACACACGTTCACGATTGTTTTATTCCTTGGATCTGTGGGAGTTAGACTCCCCTCTTGGTCAGTGTTTGTTGTAGTATTTTCTACCGACTTCAAAGATTGTAATAGAAACTATTTTTGCTGAGGGATTCTACATATATCCATAACTGATATATTAGCCTTGAACTTCTTCAAATATTCTATTATGTTGTAATCCATCTTGGGCGATTCTCGTGTATGGATATTTATAGGGTTTCTTCGAGGAGAAAAAGATGCTTTAGGATGGTTGGGAGATGGTCTCCCTCCCAAAAGTTGGGTCGTAGTAAGGTCGTTTGAGACAGTTTGACCCCTACTTCGTGTTTGAACGACCAAGACTTCTGCAGGTGGTTCTTGAACCTCAAACAGGTCATTGAAAGGAATAACTAGGTCAAGATCCCATATCAACATGGTTGTCTCTTTTGGTGGAGCAATTTCTTCTTGATCGAAAATATTCATACTAGAGTCGCTTGATTGTTCAGTCAAGGAGACTTCATATAGAAACCGGTTGACCATCAAATTCATGGCATGCACCCATTGAGGGCATTGTCTTTCGAAGTGATTCTCTTGTGATAAGTGCAGAAAGAGTTAGATGCTACATTTCCCATATCGATGTTCAGGTTGGTTGGGGGAGGTTCAATTTCTCTGAACAGTGGATTCCTTTTAAAGAAAGGCTTATAGGGCCTTTAGCCTTAGTTTCCCTCCCAAACATTTCTCTTCATGTCTATGATTTCATTTGACAACTTCTTGACCATGCATTGTAGGTCTTCAATGCTCCCACTTCCCTTTCGAGGAGCTTGTTCTATTTGTTTCCCTGGGGGTATAGTAATAAAAAGTCCTCTCCTGGGAGGAGGTGGAACTTATTTCTTAACTAATGAGACCTGGCCTTGTTTACACCCCTTCATTTGGAACTCTATCATTGTGGCTTCTTCAAAATTCTCAGCTAAGGTTAGTTTGGCATCCCTTTTCACAAACATGGAAATAGAAGCTCGAAGAGAATTAGCGTATAACTCGATTTACAACTCTTGAGTAGGTTTAGCCTCAGACTGGAGTTTATTTAAGATGGTGGTAAATCTTTGATTAAATTCTTTGACCCTTTCCTTTGAACTCATGGTGGAGGCAAACAAATCAGCCATTAATGCTCCTATAGTATTTTCTTCTGCAGATTTATGTAGAAAGTCCTTTTGAAACTTCGTCCAGCTTGTTATGGATCCTATAGGTAAGTTAAAATACCACGTGGAGGTTGAATTCTCAAAAGTGTAGGGGAATAGCCAACAAACCACGTCTTCATGTTGGACATTCATAAGTCTGATGGCTAATATTAATTTCTTGATATGGTCTTCGGGCAATCCTGAGGTTTGAGGGTAAAATTTAGGAAGTAATTTCTCTGGGTGTTGGGGAAGGTTATGTACTCGTCCAGGGATGGCCATAGCTTCTCTGGCCAACCAAGGTTGATTATTTTGAGTTTTTTTTCCCATTTCTTCAACATGATCGTGGTTATATTCCATGTCTTCAGAGCTTGAGTTAAAACCTTCTTCTTCAGAAAACTCGTTGGGCTCGGAGAAGTTATCGGCCAATGTTTCAGGGATTAGATTAAGAGGATGTTTGATTTCGGTGAGGGAAAAATATATTAGGACTTCTACTTTGTGCACAAAGACCTAGTCTGGGGATTCAACCACTGGCCTTCTTATTTGTTTTCTTCGAGGAAATAATGGAGCTAAGGTTATGCAGGAGCATCGTTGGAAATCACATGGATAAAGACCTATCAACGTTAAGGAATCTGTACGGGATCTCAACGCTGACAGTTATAGTAGATATTTTGAAGTCCTCCTTAACTCAGCACTAGAATTAAGCTTTTGACGCACTCTTAAACTTGAGCGTCGGAAAAATCTTGGAGGCATGCTTGAACGATTGTGAGCGAAGTGGGAGTTTCCACTCCTTCTCTGGAATGTGATTGGTCTAGATAGTTGTTAGGTTAATTTTTAGAGTAGACAAGTAGCCAGGGGAAACCCTAAGAGCCCTCTGAGATAAATAGAGGTTTTGTAAGCCCAAATGAGGCTGGATGTAGGGTAGATAGTTGCAACTTAGAGAGCTACAATTTAGTAGGCAATTTCATTTTTCAGTTGTTTTTTATTTCAGTTGTAGCCATTTTCACTTTTGAATATAATAGAGGAAAATTGATCCAATGCATGGTGTGAACATTGTTTGAAATTCTATGTTATTGTGTTTTCATGAGTGAATGAATGAATCTCATCATGAGTAGATGGAACTGTGAATGTTAGGATAATTTTCAATTGTTTCTCTTATGTTGAAGTGGTGCAAGGTGTGCACACAGAACACAAGGAGTGCATTGACGGAATATGTTTTGATTCTAAAGCTCAGGAGAGATAACACAAACTTTTCCCTTTGCAAGGAGCAAAAAAAGACTGGTGCAACGCGTGCATAGTCATCTGCAAGAATTCGAACCTTGTGTAAAGATCTGGTGCAAGGAGTGCACATATCCAAGATTCGACTAAGTGTCAAGGGGACTTTGAAAGAATTCGAAGAACCAAAAAAGAAGAATTCCAGGAGGGAGAGAGGAGTTTCTCTTAGAGAAATCCTTTGGAATTTGAGTGATCAAAGTCCCTAAAGCGCAAGGAGTGCGTGGGAAGTTGAAGTCTTCATAATACCAAGCTCGGGAGGAGTAACACTTTTCATAAGTGTTAACGAGATCCAAGAAACAGACTCACAGGAAGGACAAAGGTCGAAGCCTTTGAATCCTTCAAAAAACTTCTAAGTTTGAAGAAATCATAATCTCAGGGGGAAAGATCTAGACCATCCAATCATTGTTTAGACAATGAGGAGAAAGCATAGAGGAGGAAGGGTCTCAATCATTCGATCTAAGCACAAAAGAATCGTAGCCACCCGATCAAGGTAAAGTGCACTAACAATAAACTGTAGAAGCACATAGAAGGAGTGGAGTTACAAAGTTTTGAAATTATCAAGAACTTCCATAGGAAGGGATGTGTGGTGAACGATCAACGTTACGCTGACTCGCACATTAGATAAATCAAAGGGAGGAATGCTAGGAATTTGTGAGGCCTGAGTTCGCAATTTGGTAGGAGTCGTCAAATATCAGAGGATCTGAGTCATTGATTTGTGCTCCAAAATATCATCACTTCGGAAATAGGGAGGGTGGAGGAAGATTCTTTCGGGAACCCCCAATACGTGAAATCTCAACGCGCTTGGAGGTTTGGCCCTAGGTCATAGTGAGGGGTCATATGGAAAGAGGATAAGGGAGGATCTAGAAAACGCTAGGCCCTTGTTGGGATTTTAGAGATCAGGAGAGTCGGGGTGACTCGCATATAAATACCCGACTCAGGAAATCACGATGCACCTTTTTTTAGGCTCATGGCCATGACCCATGGTCGTGTGAGAGAAAGGGCTTAGTAGAGAAGATTTAGCGCTCGACATTGAGGTTTGGAAAATGCTTAGGAGAGAAGTCACGAGTCTCATACAACCTACGCATTTGGGGAAAGTACATGTGTAAGTGGGTTTGGGGTCTAGTAGAGACCTAGAGAGTCAATCAAACTTAGTTTCTTGATCGATCCTAGACCGGGAGGTGATGCAGACCTTAGGAGATAAGGGGGGTCTACATTATAAGGGAAGCACATCAATCTGTCAGGCATATTCTCTTGTGATCCTTTTTAATTGAATCAATTCCTCGTGAGGAAGAGCATAAGGTATGTCAAGGAATAGTTTCTCTTCCTCGTGTTGGGGTGAGTTACTCATTTTGAGAGTACTCAGTGTGTGTGGTTTGTCTTGGGAATGACTAGCCATGTATGTGGGTTGTTTTGAATCTACAGGTTGTTTGGAATATTATGTAAAATATATTTTCATCCATTCATTCTTCAATCACCCTCCTTCTAGCGCCAATTCCATTGAGGGGTCCTAAATCCCTTTAACTCAACATTAGGAACCAAACCCACTACCGAGGCTGAATTAGACTCTGAAGCATTTAATAGTGGAATGGTTCTCCATATCTTATGATCCGACCAAAATAATTGATGGCCTTTACGTTTTCTTGTGAAGGCTCTCTCCTTCAGTTCGAACGTTCTCTTTTTGTATTTTTTCTTAAGTGGGACCGATATAAGATGAAGCCATTATAAACCAAATAAGTGACATAGTAGGAACAAACTTAACGAATGGAGAGGAGGTTGAACTTGAGGTAACCATTACTCTATCATGAAGATAGTGATCGTCTACCACAAGCCTAGTACTAATACGTTAACCATGCGAGTATTCCCATTACTGTCTAAGATACAATATATTAGAAGAAAAAAATGCATGGGATAGAAAATAGCAAGTAAAATAATTCACTCAACTCTAATCATCAATCACATAATAACACAACAAATTATCTTCACCATTAAAAACAAGAATTGTAAAACATTGCATCAGATAACTTATCAATATATTTAGTAGCTCTTACTTGTTACAGCATTCATTCATGACATGAAATAAGAAACAATTCTTCTCCACATCCAATCATGCACACATTTGATGAAAACACAACTTGTCTCTGGTTCTAAAAAGGACTTCTCAATTAAAGGCAGCTCCGAAATAGTTCTTAACAAAACCAAAAATGAGGGTCATAACAACAACCATTGACCTCTGTTAATAGGTCGATCCTCCTATTTATAACATACTATTAACTAAAAACAACTACTAAATAGCAACTAAGTAAAACAAAACTTGCCACATCGCGCTTTCTTCTATCAATTTTTCTAAGAGTCATCTCAAGATATCACTTAAGTGGGTGACTCTTCTCGTACTCCAACCACTTGATCAATATATCCTCACATGTGTTGGCATATGGGAATCTATGATGTTTCATTGGGGCTGAGTAAAATTCTCTTCTCTCCACTGCTTGTGCCCGATACCTGACTATACTGGTACTTAACTGTTGCAACATAGCCCGAGCTTTGATCGGGTGCTCCATAAACTGTCGCACCTGTCCTGGCGCGGTGTCTGTCACCTTTGCTATTTCTTCATCCCACGATGAGTCTTTCTCATTGTGAAACTTGACTATGTTGCATAAGTCGACAAATTCATTAGGTGTGCCAAACTCTGGGAGTCTGATATCTTTCATTATCCGATTGATCTTTATCCAAATTTTCTTGCACTTGGCCCATTTTTATTGAATTTCTCGATGGGGTTCCCAGGATATTTTAACCTAGTACTCGATCGATTTACTTATGTGGTCAACATTGCTTTCCATTAGCAACCGGATGTCTTGCTCTTCGGTATCTCGGCCCTTTTGCACCGCAATGATATATCTGATTCTTTCCACGTCTTATTGCACTTTCTCATACCACCTCACCATATATTTTCATATCGCAAGTGCCATGAGGGTGTCTCCTGAAGATTGACTATCCTTGTAGTGAATAGGTGTCGTTCATATGTAAACTTACTGTAGTTTTCCTTGAATTCTCTCCTTAGGTACACCATGACTTGTGTGGTGTCCTCGTAGTATTTCTCCAAGTGGTGAAAATGTTCCAATTCCTTTAGAGCAGCCAACTCCTCTTCATCTCTTTTAGCTCTGTCTAGGGTGGCATCTGTGATCACCATCCCTGGATCGATGAGTTCGTATGTCTTAGAATTCTTAGTGTTGATCAGGTTTTCCTCCGTGGTGATGAGGATGGAGTGATCCAAAGTGATCCTCCTCTTCTTGGTGGTTCTCTACATGATAGATTTTATTTTCCAATCATAAGCGATGGCATGTATGTCGGCTACTTCGTCCATGGGTTTGGGAATTTCCTGATCCCCCCACATGATTTTATTCCCCAGACTCCTGATGGTATATATTTGTTCAAGACTGGGTTCTTGAACTTCCTCCCTGTGTTCTAAAGGCCTGAATTCTATTTTTTTTCTCATTTGGGAGTTGACTATCAATTTAAATTGAGGCATCGGGGGTAGGATCAATACTTACTTGGTCATCGGTCCTTGAGATGCCGATTTCTTGCTGTGAATATTCTCTATTTTGTTTTCCCACCCCTGGATCGTCCTTCAAAATGTCCTCTGGTGCATCAGGCAACTCAGTTTCTAAGACACTCTCAATTTCTTGTTCGTTCTGTGGGAGCCCTTGAATTCGAGAGTCGGGAACTGGGGAATATGTCTTCTCTGGCTCCTTTTCTTCTTCAATATGTATGGGGGTCACAAGGTATACCTTCGGGCTCTCATCATCATCATATAGTTTTATTAGCTGGCTTAAGGGGTTTGATGCACTTGTCCTCCCTAATGTTCCGACTGTCTCCAGTTGAGCCAAAACACCTATCAACGATTTGACCAATGACGTTATGAATTCAGGGTCTCTTAACCCACTAATTTCATCAATGTCTATGAATTCAGGGTTGCTTGGGCCCGTCTAGCTTTCATTCGGGTTGTCGACAGGGAGCCCTATCATATTTATGAGTTTTGGGTCATCTTCCAGCTGATGAATTATTCATTGCACTTGTTCTAACATGAGTAACCCCCTCTCCCGCACATCCTGAGCCATCGGGGGACCTCTACCTTGAACTGGGGATACCTAGGGAATCTTTGCTACTTCGGTCGCTACCATTTCCTCTCTAGCTCTGAGGGCCTCTTGAGCCAATTGTTATATGGTTGTTGTATGCTCATCCAGACTCATGGCTCTGAACTTGTTCATTTTTGGAATAACCATCCATGCTACTACCTTGTCCCAGTCCTTGGAACTTTCTGTGAATATTTCATCTTCAAATTTGTCATGGGCATATGGCTAGCAGGACGACACTTGAGAAGCATGTTTCAGGACTATACCCTTTGGGTCGTTCTTGCAGAATCAACCAGTCTGGAATCAAAATTCTAATTGGTTCATCCCTTCCTTCTTGGCTTGAGTAGTGTCTTTCACCAGGTATAATCCTACATGGAATCCATAAGGTATAAATTCCTACTTCTTATCTTTGACTAGGGTAGCGTTGTAACCTTGCAGGATGGTCTGGTAGCAGATCTCTCCCACCACAAGCTAGTTAGGGACATATGCTGGTAGGAGATGAGGTGCTCCGGTGGCCCTGAATACCCTAATGTAGGTATCGCGTTTGTCCAGATACCATTGGCCTACCTTTGATATCACCTTCTTGGCTACAACCAATAGTATCGGACATTGTCTCTTGAAAAGAATAAAATAGAGGCATGTGATGAATTCATCGCAGATGAGGGAGTAGGAGTTTTTATACCTGTTCTCCCATAAGACGCTGAAATATACATGGCCCAAGAGCTCTGCGACGTGCCAGCTTAGGTTCATGTTGGAAAAGACATTTTTGGTACACATGACATCCAACAAATATGATGCCATGTAGAAGGCTGGAGTCTCCCCTTCTTTTGGTGTCTGATCTTGTTGTATGTAGATGCTCAACTTTTTGGAAATGATGGATCCCCAATTGAATCTGCTCCCAGAGATAACTACTGTGTACGCTAGAGGCATCCATGCCTCCGAAAACCTGGAGCAATATTTCTCCCCATACAACCAACATATGAGTTCCATTAGGAATATGTATGGTTCTCTTAGGTTGGCCATTTGGTACCATTTGGAGGTCCGGTTGGTGTATTTCTTATCTTCTAGTTGCCATGAGGCCATTACCCAACTGGTGTCGTAGCGATCATAGAATTTCACGACGAAATCAGTGTTTAGTCACTCCTCCGGGTCTCTAAGCTTGTAATACTTCTAGACCTCCAGTGTTATTTGTGCATTCGAATTCTAGTCTACAGGACAAGAAATGTCAGTTTCCCTTCGGATTAATGAGGATACACCCTGCTCCTAATCCTTCTTATGATTTAGATCCATCAAAATACAAGGTCCAAACTTGTGGGCAAAATGTATCAACTTCCTCTTTCCTGGTACTTTTTTCTTTTCCGCCTTTTAATTCTATGATTTCTAATGCGGGTTCTTGGAAAAATAAGGTTTCCTCCACCATCGTCGGAAATTCGTCTCGAAAAATCATTTCAGAGTTTTGGGTAAGAGGGACATTAGATGAGAGAGGAGAGAAGTTCCCAAAGTAGGAATCATAGGAATAATTGCCTAGCACAGGGAAATATGTCGATGAGGGTTCATTTAGGGTTTCTAAGTCAGTGTCAGTATGTTTTAGACATCCTTCCCTATTAATTCTAATTATATTTGTGTGTCCCTTTAATGGCAGCCAAAGGTGAGCCCATTCTCTATTAAAGTATCCATTCAATTTCTCAGACCAATCTCAGCTTAATAGTAACCCGTAAGCTTCTGGGATGTCCACTACAATGATGTCAATCACTTGCACAAATTTAGGGTGAGTTTCTATTCTGATCATCACATCTTTGAGTTCTCCCATAACCTTCACCTGGGTTATGTCTAGTTTTGTTACATGTTTGTCTCTTTTGAGATGAAGAATGTTTAATTTCTTTCAAATAGACAAAAGCGTAACATTAGAATATTCTCCTAAATCGATGAAACAATTATGGAGGTTTTTGTTGAAGACTTCAAACGTTAAAAGGAACAACGAAACAAAAGGTTTTCCCTTCTTATCTTCAAAACAGTCGTTCACGGTTGGTTTATTCCTTGGGTCTGTGGGAGTTAGACTACCCTCTTGGTCAGTGTTTGTTGTATGATTTTATATTGACTTCAAAGCTTGTAATAGAAAGTGTTTTTATTGAGGGATTATAGATATATCCATAACTGATATATTATCTTTCAACTTCTTCAAATCTTCTATTATGTTGTAATCCATCTTGGGCGATTCTCCTGTATGGATATTTATAGGTTTTCTTCGGGGAGAAAAATGTTCTTTAGGGTGGTTGGGAGCTGGTATCCCTCCCAAAATTTGGGTCGTAGTAAGGTCGTTTGAGACAGGTTGACCCCTACTTTGTGTTTGAATGACCAAGACTTCTGCAAGTGGTTCTTGAACCTCAAAAAGGTCATGAGAAGGCATAACTAGGACATGATCTCATATCAACATGGTTGTTTCTTCTGGTCAAGAAATTTCTTCTTAATCGGTAATATTCATACTGGAGCTTCTTGATTATTCAGTCATGGAGAATTCATCTAGAAACTGGTTGGCCATCAAATTCATGGCATGCGTCCATTGAGGGAAGTCTCTTTGGTAGTGATTCTCTTGGTGATAAGTGTAGAAAGAGTCATATGCTACATTTCCCAGATCGATGTTCAAGCTAGCTGGGGGAGGTTCAATTGCTTTGAACGGGGGATTCCTTTTAAAGAAAGGATTATAGGGCCTTTGGCCTTGGTTTGCCTCCCCGACATTTCTCTTCATGTCTATGATTTTGTTTGATAACTTCTTGACCATGCGTTGTAGGTCTTCAATGTCCCCACTTCCCTTTTAGGAGCTTGTTCTATTTGTTTCCCTGGGGGTCTAGTAAGAAACATTCCTCTCCTGGGAGGAGGTGGAACTTCTTTCTTAACTAATGAGACCTGTCCTTGTTTACACCCCTTCATTTGGAACTCTATAGTTTTGGCTTCTTCAAAATTCTCAGCTAAGGTTAGTTTGACAACCCTTTTCACAAACATGGAAATAGAAGTTGGGAGAGCATTAGTGTATACTTCGATTTGCAACTCCTGAGTAAGTTTAGCCTCGAGATGGAATTTATTTAAGATGGTGGTAAATATTTGATTAAAGTCTTTGACCCTTTCTTTTGAACTCATGTTGGTAGATAAAAACTCATCCATCAATGATCCTGTAGTAGTTTCTTCTGCAAATTTATCTAAAAATTCCTTTTGAAAAATCTTCCAGCTTGTTATGGATCCTACGAGTAAGTTAAAATACCACGTGGAGGATGAATTCTCGAAAGTGTAGGGGAATAGCCGGAAACAAACATCTTCATGTTTGGCATTAATAAGTCTGATGGCTAATATGAATTTCTTGATATGGTCTTCGGGCAATCCTGAGGTTTCAGGGTCAAATTTAGGAAGTAATTTTTCTGGGTGTTGGGGAAGGTTGTGTACTCCTCCAGGGATGGATAGATCATCTCTGTCCAACCAAGGTTGATTATTTTGAGGTGGGTTTCCCCTTTCTTCATCATGGTCGTGGTTATCTTCCATGTCTTTAGATCCTGAATTAAACCCTTCTTCTTTTGAAAACTTGTCGGGCTCAGAGAAGTTACCGGCTGATGTTTCGGGGATTAGATTAAGAGGATGTTCAATTTCGGTGAGGGAGAAATATACTAGGTCTTCTACTGTGTGCATGAAAACCTGGTCTGGGGATTCAACAACTGGCCTTCTTATTTGTTTCCTTCGAGGAAGTAATGGAGCTAAGGGTGGTGCATCAATCTATCGGGCGTATGCTCTTTTGATCCTTCCGAATTGATTAAATTCCTCGTGAGGAAGAGCATAAGGTATGTTAGGGAATAGTTGTTCTTCCTCGCGCTGGGGTGACTTACTCTTTTTGGGATTACTCAGTGTGTGTGGGTTGTCTTGGGAATGACTATCCATGCATGTGGGTTGTTTTGAATCTACAGGTTGTCTGGAATATTATGAAAAATATATTTTCAGCCATTAATTCTTCAATCGCCCTCCTTCTAGTGCCAATTCTATTGAGGGGTCCTAAATTCCTTTAACTCAACAATAGGAACCAAACCCACCGTCGAGGAAGAAATAGACTATGCCGTGTTTAATAGTGGAATGGTTCTCTAGATATCATGATCCGTCCAAAATAATCGATGGGCTTTACATTTTATTGTGAAGGCTCTCTCCTTAAGTTCAGACGTTCTCTTTTTGTATATTTTCTTAAGTGGGACTGATATAATATGAATATGGTATAAACCAACTAAGTTACAAAGTGGGAACAAACTTAATGACTGGAGAGGAGGGTGAACTCGGGCTAACCCTTACTCTAGCATGAAGACAATGATCATCTACCACAGGCCTAGTACTAATATGTTAACCATGCGAGTATTCCAATTATTGTCTGAGATACAATATATCAGAAGAAAAACATGCATGTGATAGACAATAGCAAGTAAATTATTCACTCAACTCTAATCATCAATCACATAATAACACAATGAATTATCTTCACCATTAAAGAAAAGAACTGTAAAACATTGCATTAGATAAATTATCAATAGATTTAGTAGCTCTTACTCGTACTAACATTCATTCATGAGACGAAATAAGAAACAATTCTTCTCCATATCCAATCATGCATGCATTTGATGAAAACACAACTTGTCTCTGGTCCTAAAAATGACTTCTCAATTAAAGGCAACTCTGAAATAGTTCTTAACAAAACCAAAAATGAGGGTCATAGAAGCAACCATCGACCTCTTCTAATAGGTCAATCCTCCTATTTATAACATACTATTAACTAAAAATAACTAATAAAGTGCAACTTAGTAAAACAAAACTCACCACATGGCGCTTTCTTCTATTAGTTTTTCTAAGAGTCATCTCAAGATATCACATAAGTGGGTGACTCTTCTCATACTCTGACCACATGATGAATAGATCCTCACATGTGTTGGCATATGGGAATCTATGATATTCCATTGGGGTTGAGTAAAATTCTCTTATCTCCACCGCTTGTTCTTGATACTTGACTATAATGGTACTTAACTGTTGCAACATAGCCTGAGATTTGATCTGGTGCTCCATAAACTGTCGCACATGTCCTGGCGCAGTGTCTGTCACCTTTGCTATTTCTTTGGCTCATGATGATTCTTTCTCGGTGTGCAACTTGACTATGTTGAGCAATTTGAAAAATTCATCGGGTGTGCCAAACTCGGGGAGTCTGATGTCTCACACTTCACCCATTTTTCTTGAATTTCTTGGTGGGGTTCCCGGGACATTTTAACCCAATACTTGGTCAATTTCCTTATGTAGTCAACTTTGCTTTCCATTAGCATCCTGATGTCATGCTCTTCGACATCTTGACCCTTTTGCACCGTGCTAAGACATTTGATTCTTTCCATGGCTTGTTCCGCTTTCTCGTACCACCTCTCCATATATTTTCATGTCGCAAGTGCCATGAGGCTGTCTTCTTGAAGCTCCTTAGGTACACCGTGCCCTGTGTGGTTTCCTGGTAGTATTTCGCCAAGTGGCACAAATGTTCCAATTCCTTTAGAGCAACAACCAACTCCTCTTCATCTCTTTTAGCTCTGTCTAGGGTGGCATATGTGATCGCCATCCCTACGCCGATGAGTTTGGATGTCTTAGCATGCTCGGTGTTGATCATGTTTTCCTTCGTGGTGATGAGGATGGAGAAATACATAGTGATCCTCCTCTTCTTGGTGGTTCTATAGACAATATATTTCATTTTCCAATCATAAGAGATGACTTGTATGTAGGCTTCTATGTCCATAGGTTCGGGAATTTATTTATCCCCCCAGGTGAGTGTATTCCCCAGACTCCTGATGGTATATATTTGTTCAAGACTGGGTTCTTGAACTTCCTCCCTGTGTTCTGAAGGCTCGAGTTTTATTTGTTTCTCATCTGGGAGTTGAGTATCAATTGAAATTGAGGCATCGGGGGTAGGCTCGATACTTACTTGGTCATCAGCCATTGAAAAGTCGATTTCCTATTATGAAGCTTCTCTATTTTGTTTTCCCGTCGTTGGCTCGTCCTTCGAACTGTCTACTTGGGTCTCCAGTACATCGGGCAGCTCAGTGTCTAAGAAACTCTTGACTTATTGTTCGTTCTATGGGAGCCCCTGAATCTGAGAGTCGGGAACTACTAGCTACTTTTATTCTTCGATATGTACGGGGGTCACAAGGGATACCTCTGAGCTCTCATCGTCATCTTATATTTTTATCAACTTGCTTAAGGGGTTTGACGCACTTGTCCTCCATGATGTTCCAACTATCTTTGGCTGAGCCAAAACACTTGTTGGTGAGCCAACCGATGCCGTTGTGAATTTAGGGTCGCTTAACCCAGTAATTTCATCAATGTCTATGAATTCATGGCTGCTTGGGCCCCTCTAGCTTTCATCTGAGTTGTCAGAAAGGAGCCCTGTCATATTTATGAGGTCTAGGTCATCTTCCATCTAATCAATTATTCACTGCATGTGTTCTACATGAGTGTTATCACTGAAATTTCGTCTGCACATGGCAACAAGAACTCCGCATCATCAAAACAGTGATGAAGCCATTCATGGCACTGAATTAATTTCACAGCACTCCAGAAGGGCCAAAAACTATACAAAGTAACCAAAAATTGAAGGGCACTTTACAGCAGTCTGGTGCACGCGCGCAGGCACAGGACAAAAACGTGATTTGCGCGCATGCGCGCTCGACGCGCGACTGTCAGCATAAAAAGTCGCGCGCCTGCTAATACGGTGCATTAATTGAATAGGTCAGCCTCCCAACCGCTTACGGACCGACTCCCAAGTTGATTTGACTCTCAAATCAGAGTCGGATCCGCAAAATCGACGGGTTAATGACCTAAATAAACCCTAAAAGGGTCCCTGTTCACACTTTTAGAAGGTTACGTGACCGCCCGAGGAGCTTCTATAAAAGGCCGTGAGGATACACTGTTTTGGCAAGGAATTCTAAGCACTGTTATGTTGTTCAGATGGTTTAAGGGCTCATCCTTTAACAACAACCCATCAGCTGCATCACCGAGAGTTCTTTCACTGCTATGCTCGGTTCTTCTCATTTGTAAGGAAAGAAAATTATGTGAGGGCCCCAAAGAGCCTTCCGTTGGGGGGAGAAGGAACCTCTGGTCTCTTCCTTCAGCGTGCTCCGGTTTCATTAATACACCAGCCTGAAACCATTGGTGACACTTGTGTTTTGTGTTTTATGTTTGTTGTTTATTTTCGCAGTGTTATTTGTTTTCAGTTGATAGTTAGATTGTAGTTAGTTTTGTTTTCTTTAACCCTATCCTCCACAGCTGTTCTGCCCTGATAGACCCAACAGGGTATGCAAGCGCTCTCTATTTTCTCACCTGGTGACCATTTGAACGCGAACAGACTGGTGACTCCGCTGGGGAGTTAGGTATCAAATCCTCCCTCATTTGGGTTTTATTTGCTTTCCTTTTGGTTTTATTAACTTGCAGGGACACAAACTGGCCTCCGCCGACCTGCTAACCAGTCGATTCACAGGAGAATCGAGAGAAATCCATTCGGAGTTTCTTTCTCAGTAACTTATCACAAGCGCGCGGATATTCCACCCCATAGACGCGCGCATGCGCTTTGGTCCTTAATACAGTCTGCGCGCAGGCGCCACATGCGCCTCTGTCTATACTAACAGCCGCGCATTGGAACTAAATTTTTCATTGTAAGGTTTTGGATGTGGGGAAAGTCATTTTCCTTCTCAAGAATGATGTCATGCATGCTCTAAATACTGCACCACTTCGACCCCTCAACTTATAAAGGGGATAGTCAGACAAACATAGGCACTTAGGTGGATAAAAATCATTTTTTTCCTTATTTGCTTTTCGCCACGTGGATGGCTTGCTTTGATTTATAATCTAAGTGGAACATCGAATTGTAATCACATCTAAAACTCACATTTGGGACTAGAAGTTGAAAGTAAACAATCTTGAGTATGCTCTTCTCTCGCGCCATTAAGCGACCTTGAGAATCAGAAAAAGATTGCGAAAATGATCTCATCTCCCTTTAAACAAAAATTTCAAAACTTTTAGGAGAGGACAACGGCTCTTTCGAGACCCCTCTTAGTTTCATTTTTCAAATGCATTCTTGTAATGGGCCCATACATGCCCACATGTCAACAAAGATAGAATAGTGTTTGAATTCCTGCTTTCTTAGATCAAAACACTAGGAGAGTTTAAAAGTTTGTAACAGGCCCACACATGCCCACATGTTCAGTCTAGGATAGTTTCATGCTTTTTCTAGATTAACTCACACATAGGGAGTTAAAAGATAGTAACGGACCACAATGTCCACATGTTAGTTTCCTAGGGCTTTTAAAATTCCGCAAGGTTGTACCAATGACATCTAGTTGATTTAGGTAATCAAACTCTTGTAAAGGACCAAGCGATGTCCACATGTTGCAAGGTGACATCTAAATAACTAAAATTTGGTGCACTTTCACTCACACACAAAAGTCACTTTTGCACTCACATAGCCTTGTCTCGAAACGTGGTGGTTTAAGTAGGTTTCCTCCAAAGGGATTATGAAAACACCCCATCTTTTCTTGATTGGACTATCCACTCCCACTTTTAATCAAACGAGGTTGGTTTTCACCCCCATCCTCACAAAACAATTTCATCTAAAATTTTTCTAAACAACTCACTAAGTTGTCCTCCACAGGAGGTGC
>ML792680.1:164333-181544 GCA_009831015.1 Picea engelmannii
TTTACCCTTGCCGACATCGTCCATATCTTCAGAGTACCCCACAGGTCAGTTACCTCTACCCTCTGAATTTGTTCACCTTGTCCCGCCTCTGGCACAACTCAACACCAGTCTTGTTGTCCCCCTGACACTCGACCTTGTCACACGGTTGCGGCCACTGTTTCTCTTATATATCCTCCAACCAAGGGAAGTCTTGAGTCATCCCACTTCTTGACTTTGTTCATGTACCTCTTCCACTTCCTCACCTCAGTAGATTCCACGGAGCACCTTTTTGCCTCTGGGAGTCGCGTTCCCCTTTTGTCGACATCAACACACTTTTCCAGAAGGGCGACAATATCTTGATTCTCATTCTCTATTTTAATGAGAGATCTCGGACGGCACAGGGTGAAACACCATTGCTCCCTGCTGTCGTTGGCCCCCATAACATTCGATGCCAACACTCTCTCATGTTATGGTGGGTCTTACTTTGCGACTATTGCAGTTATTTTTGTCATTTGCCGAAGACCTCTGAACGTGGTAGGGCCACCAATGCCCACATCATCGTCGCTGCTTATTATAGTGATCATTGCCTGTTATTCAGAGTATGTTCCTTTACAGAATTGTCTTCTACCTTTATCAAATACCGCCCCCGAGGGCGCTGCAGTTGTCTACACCAACACTTCCGTCATATTTTTTCAGAGTTACATCACACGAGCATGGGGCATGCCCACCTCGTTTGTACACAGTTGTATATTTTTTTTTCTGCACGTCTCTCAGAAGGTCGGGATACCGGTTCCTTCTTTATCCAACGGATCGCTCCGAACGGTCCCACTCTTTATTTCCCTTACAACAACATTCTCAGTAGAAGAAACATTGATGGATTTCGGCTATACGTATGCTCCTAACCTCATCCATCAGGGGGCATCTGTTATCACTGAAATTTTGTCTGCACATGGCGATAAGAACTTCGCATCATCAAAACAGCGATGAAGCCATTCATGGCACTAAATTAATTTCACAGCACTCCATAAGGGCCAAAAACTATACAAAGTAACCAAAAATTGAAGGGCGCTTTACAGCAGTCTGGTGCGCGCGTGCAGGCGCAAGACAAAAACATGATTTGCGCGCATGCGGGCTCGACGCGCGGCTATCAGCATAAAAAGCCGCGCGCCTGCTAATACGGTGCATTAATTGAATAGGTCGGCCTCCCAACCGCTTATGGACCAACTCCCAAGTTTATTTGACTCTCAAATCAGAGCCGGATCCGCAAAATCGGCGGGTTAATGACCTAAATAAACCCTAAAAGGGTCCCTGTTCACACTTTGAGAAGGTTACGTGACCGCTCGAGGAGCTGCTATAAAAGGCCGTGAGGATACACTGTTTTGGCAAGGAATTCTAAGCACTGTTATGTTGTTCAGATGGTTTAAGGGCTCATCCTTTAACAACAACCCATCAGCTGCATCACCGAGAGTTCTTTCACTGCTATGCTCAGTTCTTCTCATTTGTAAGGAAAGAAAATTGTGTGAGGGCCCCAAAGAGCCTTCCATTGGGGGGAGAAGGAACCTCTGGTCTCTTCCTTCAGCGTGCTCCGGTTTCATTAATACACTAGCCTAAAACCATTGGTGACACTTGTGTTTTGTGTTTGATGTTTGTTGTTTATTTTCGCAGTGTTATTTGTTTTCAGTTGATAGTTAGATTGTAGTTAGTTTTGTTTTCTTTAACCCTATGCTCCACAGCTATTCTGCCCTGATAGACCCAACAAGGTATGAAAGCACTCTCTATTTTCTCACCTGGTGACCATTTGAACGCGAACAATGAGTAACCCCCTCTCTTTCACGTCTTGAGGCATGGGGGAAACATCTACCTTACACCAGGGCTACCTGGGGAAACTCTACTATTTCGGTTGCTACCATTTTCTCTTTAGCTCTAAGGGCCTCTTGAGCCAATTGTTATATGGTTTTTGTCTTCTCATACAGAATCATGGATCTAAACTTGGTCATTTTTGGATCAACCATCCGTTCCACCACCTCATCCCAATCCTGGGAATTTTATGTGAATATTTCATCTTCGAATTTGTCATGGGCATATGGCCAGGAGGACGACACTTGAGAAGCATGTTTCAGGACTAGACCCTTTGGGTCTTTCTTATGGAATAGGTTGGTCTGGAATCATAATTCTAATTGGTTCAGCCCTTCCTGCTTGGCTTGAGCGGTGTCTTTCACCAGGTAGAAGCCTACATGGAATCCATAAGGTATAAATGCCCGCTTCTTATCTTTGACTAGGGTAGCGTTGTAATCTTGCAGGATGCTCTGGTAGCATATCTCTCCCACCACAAGTCGGTCAGGGACATGTGCTGGTAGGAGATGAGGTGCTCTGGTGGCCCCGAATACCCTAATGTAGGTATTGTGTTCATCCAGATACCTGTGGCCGACCTTTGATATCACCTTCTTGGCCACAACCGATAGTCTCGAACATTCTCTCTTGAAAAGAATAAAATAGATGTGTGTGATGAATTCATCACAGATGAGGGAGTAGGATTTGTTATACCTGTTCTCCCATAATACACTGAATATACATGGACTAGAAGCTCTGCGACATGCCAAATTAGGTTCATGCCGCGAAGACATTTACGGAACACATGACATCCAACAAATATGATGCCATGTAGAAGGCTGGAGTCTCCCCTTCATTCGGTGTCTGAGCTTGTTGTATTCAGATGCTCAGCTACTTGGAAATGATGGCTCCTCAATTGAAGACACTCTTGGAGATAGCTACTATGTATGCTAGAGGCATCCACGCCTCCGAAAACCTAAAGCAGTATTTCTCCCCATACAACCGACAAAGGACTGCCATTAGGAAGATGTATGGTTCTCTTAGGTTGGTCGTTTGATACCAGCCGGAGGTTTGGTTGGTGTATTTATTATCTTCTCTCCACCATGAGGCCATTACCCAGCTGGTGTTATGGCGCTCGTATAATTTCACGATGAAATCAGTGTTCAATTGCTCCTTTGGGTCTTTAAGCTTGTAATACTTCTGGACCTCCACCGGAAGAAAAACTCTGACACACCCACCATTGTGATCCAGGTGGATATTGGTGGCCACCCACCTATTCCACTTGGACACACACCATTGTTTCTTTTAGTTTTTCAGTTTCCTTAACTGTAGCACAATTTACTATTTTTAGCAGTTCTTCGGGTCCTGAACTTTCGAATCTGTTTTGAATCCCTAAACGACGTTTTTTGGGCATGAATGCTCTGGAAAATATGAGTTTGTTTTGGACTCGATATTCACTGTCAGCAGTTTATTCCTCGGATAGATCTTTCTAACGATGTATCATGTGCATCAAACGGAGATAGTATGCCAAAGTTACGACCCCAGGAAATTGATGTACCAATTTACCCCAATGGGGCCCATATTCTGGCGTTTCATCTCCTAGGGTTAGGTTTTTGGATGTTTAGGGTTTTCCATTGTTTCTCAGTAATATATAGGCCTTCGAGCCTCATTGTAACAGGCAGTTCATAGGCCAATAGACGCCACATCTCTTCTCAGAGATAAGATGCCAACGGCCTAGCTAGCTTATTTTCCATTCTGTCTATAACCATTTTCCAGTCATTTGTTATTAATGAAATGAAGTCTTATTTCTTCTACATCTCTGTGTTTATGTGTATTTTTGTATATCATTGTGTTCCTACATAAATATGGATCAGTGGTATCAGAGCGATCTGCTCGTTCTCGATCTTTCTTTGCATGTCCCCAACGAGGTCGAGGTATAAGGAGTTGGGGCTCGATCTGGTTGAACCTTTGCAATATTAGTCTCGCAAACCCCGACGACCGCCCATGGGGGAAGAAAAGAAATATGAGGGAGCAGGAGATCCTATCAAAATGTTGCTCGAGGAGGCCCTCGAGAAACAAAGGAACGCGATGATGGACAACTTTGCCCAGATTATTCAATGGATTCCCACTGGCGGTGCATCGACATCCAACAACCACTCTGGAGGAGCCACTCCTTTTAAGGCACAAGTAAACTTTGGCATTCCCATATTCGAGGGCCAAATAGATGCAAATGTCGTAGATAGATGGTTGAATCTGTTAGAAGGATATTTCTCGGTTCATGAATTTTTTGAACGAGAAAGGATTATTTTCGCACTCCTCAAAGCCTTCCCCCATGTCAAGGTCTGGTGGGAAACCTACTCGGAGCAACAGGGCAAGGAGGAACCTTCTCTGTTCTGGCCACACCCACTTAGAATTATTTCTGAGATACCATCAAGGAACAATATTATCCCATGGGGAGTTATGAGGACAAATACATATAATGGACTACGTTGCGGTAGAAAAGGGACCAAGATGTGCATGAGATGACGAATCTGTTTCATACCCTAAGCACAAAGTTGGGTATCAAAGATTCAAAGAAACATTTGGTGTTACAGTACAACAGTTGTCTGCACAGATACATTCAGGAGGAAATGGATTTCCTCGACATCTCCTCGCTTGGTGTGGCATACCGATATGCTGCCAAGATAAAGCAGAAGTTCAAACAGAAAAAGTGAGACTTTGGGTCTATGAATCAGAAGCAAGGGAAAGGTACCCCCAAACCGCAGAACAAAGGACCAAGCCAAGGCGGGGTGGCCCAGGATAACCCACCAAATCCACAAGCAAAGAAAAACACCACGAAGCCAAAAAAAGACATGGGGAAGTGGTGTGAGTTCCATAAGAGCTCCACTCACAACACAAGTGAGTGTCGGGCCAAGCAGTCACTGGTAGCCAAGTTGAAGGCTTCTGAATCAGATGCATGCTCCGACTCTGAATCAGAACCCGACAAGGGGAATGATAGGGGGAAGAATATTATCGATGCGGAGCCCAATGCCACCGTTTCCACCACGAAGATCCAAAAGGAGGAACCAGAAGATCCAGAGGAGGTGGAGCATCTCTTCCATTCCAAGATGTGGGTAAAGGGTTCCCCGTTGCAATTCATTGTCGACAGTGGGAGCCAGAAGAACCTCATCTCGGTAGAGGTCGTGAAGCAACTAGGCTTTCCGACCATAGCACACGCACAACCATACACCATCGGGTGGTTGAACCAAGGATGGGAACTCCGCGTCAGCCAAAAATGTCACCTTCCCTACAACATCAAGCCCTTCACGAATGAGGTATTATGTGAGATTGCTCCTCTTGATGTTTCTAATGTATTATTAGGCCAACCATACTTGTGGAAGTGACATGTTGTGTATGAGTCTAGGCCTCGTGCTGTTATTATCACCTTGGGAAATAAGTTGTACAAGATACCGGAGATAGCACCGCCTACCACCATCTCTTTGGTTACTGCAAAACAATGCAGTAAGCTCATTTCCAAAGCCAGGAAATTTGTTTTCTTGATGATCCACCCTCAGGGATCATCAAGAAAACAAATTTCCAGACAGGGCCCCGCTGCATGAAAACAACAGATGGATAAGGTTGTGGAGGAGTACGAGGACATCTTCACCTCCCCCACAGGGGTGCCTCTACACTGTCAGGTCAAGCACCCCATCGATCTGATCCCAGGTGCGTCATTGCCCAATGGACCCATCTATCAGCGCTCTGTTCTGGAGAATGATGAAATCAAGAGGCAGATTCAGGAGTTGTTGCAGAAAGGTCACATTCGGTCGAGTTCATCACCCTATGGGAGCCCGATCATGTTGGTGCAGAAGAAGGATGGGACTTGGAGACTTTGCATTGACTATCGGGCACTAAACAAGATCACTGTTCGGAATAGGTACCCGATCCCATGTATTGATGACCTTCTGGACCAACTCAAGGGGGCGAAATATTTCAACAAGATTGACTTGAAGTCGAGGTATCACCAGGTACCAATCGAACCCTCTAATGTGTGGAAGACTGCCTTTAAATCCAAGGAGGGCCTTTTCGAATGGTTGGTCATGCCATTCGGGTTGATGAATGCCCCTGCAACCTTCATGAGGCTAATGGATGACATCCTATGGACATTCACCAACTCATTTGTAGTGGTGTACTTGGATGACATTATGATCTTCAACCAAACTTGGGAATATCATCTCCACCACATCCGACAGGTCCTCCAAACACTGCGACAACACAAGTTGTGTGCCAATTTGGAGAAATGCACTTTTGGCATGTCCCAGGTTCAGTATCTGGGATACATTATTGATGAGTGGGGGGTGCATGTGGATCCAGCAAAGATCCAAGTCATTCAATATTGGCCAGCCCCAACCACCCTAACAGAGCTCCGCATCTTTTTAGGTCTTGCCAATTTCTACCATAGGTTTGTGTTGGAATTCTCTCATATCACTTGGCCCTTGAGTCAAGTCACCAAGGGAGGAGCTAAAGAAAAATTCTTGTGGTACAAATCTCAACAAAAGGCATTCGGGGAGTTGAAGCATCGCCTCTGCTCTGCACCAGTGCTCACATTACCATACTTGCAACAACCGTTCGAGATCAATATAGATGCCTCTGACTATGCCATTGGGGCAGTCCTTACTTAACATGGGCATCCAGTGGCATATCACAGTGAGACAATTTCTGACACAGTCTGGAAGTATCGCACTCATGACAAAGAAATGTATTCCATTGTGAAAGCGTGTCGGCAATGGAAGCATTACATTTTTGGAAAGGAAACGGTCGTCCACACAGACCACCGACCCCTGTAGTTCATACAGACACAAGGGAAGTTGCATAACGATCGCCATTAGAAGTGGTCCACATACCTACAATAGTTTCATTTGAACATTAAGTACAAGAAAGACAACACCAATAATGTTGTAGACTGCCTCAGTCGACCACCCATCGTGGTGCTAACCACTATGCTCAACTCTTGTGGGCACGTGACTTCCGATTGGCTGCTTCTCTACACAAGTGATCCAGAATTCGGCCACAAATACCATACACTCTTGGATTGTAAGAAAGTTCCCAATTTTCACCTCCAGGATGCCCTGCTTTGTCACCTGGGACACCTTTGTGTTCCTTCAAGTGAGCATGCCAAGATGATTTGGGAGGCGCACTACAGTTGGGTCGTTGGGAATTTCGAGGTCGAGAAAACCACGACAGTACTGCAAAAGTATTTCTATTGGCCAAACCTTCGATAGGATTCTGAGAAGCACATCAAGTCCTGCACTGCTTGCGCCATTACCAAACCGACCATCAAGAAGCAAGGCCTCTATACTCCACTTCCTACCCCCAGTCGACCTTGGGAATCCATCTCTATGGATTACATGTCGGGCCTTCCTTCTATTAAGCATGGAAATGACTGTGTTTTTGTGGTCATCGACCGATTCTCGAATATGTACATTATTATGGCCTGCAAGAAGAATATCACAACAAAAGCCACTGCTAAACTCTTCTTTGAACGAGTGTGGGTACACTTTGGGATCCCATAGTCTATCATCTCAGATTGGGATAGAAGGTTCCTCAGTACATTTTGGTCCAGCCTCTGGTCGATGTTGGACACCAATCTCACCAAGTCCACATCTTTCCATCCGCAAACTGATGGCCAGATAGAGGTCGTCAACCGGATGATTGTACACATTTTGTGCATGTACAACTCAAAGCATCCACACACGTGGGATGAGAGCCTCCCCTATGTACAACACAACTACAATCGGGCTCTCCATAGATCAACCAGCCACAACCCCTTTCAAGTGGGCTTGGGATTCTAGCCATTATGTCCCATTGACGTAGCCATGCCATTTGTGGCTACTCGGGCAGATTCAACCCATGTCCAGTCTGAGGCTGACAAGGCAAAGAAATTCATTGAGCGCATTCAGCACATCCGCCAACAAGTTCATGACATCTTGGACAAAGCCAATGCTAAGTACAAGCAACGACATGATCAACATCAGGTGCCACACAACTTCCAGGTGGGTGACAAAGTGTGGATACATTTGCAAAAGGAGCACCTCGTTGGACCCTACCGCAAGATTCGCCCGCTTCGATATGGGCCATACACCATCACTAAGGCTATAGGGGACAATGCCTTTGAGCTCAGTATTCCACCATTCCTTAGTCTGCACCCAACGTTCAATGTGGACTGCCTCTGGCCCTACTTTCCACCTCTACTAGACACATCTGACATGGCAGAACAACTCACACCAACAGAGTTAAACCCAGATTGCATGGAACAAGCCACAACTGATCGAATTATGGACACACAGATCAAGAACACTCAACAATAGAGGATCTAGCTATATCGAGTTGTCAAAGCAAGCCAACCCCTTCACCAGGGTAAGTGGCTCACCAGGGACCAAGTTCAGTAGAAGTTTCCTCATCTCATGGAGGAACTCAACGCAATGGGGACCATTTCTTCCTAAGGGGGGAGGACTGATCTAGGTGGATATTGGTGGCCACCTTCCTATTCCACTTGGACCCACACCATTGTTTCTTTCAGTTTTTCAGTTTCCTTAATTGTAGCACAATTTACTATTTTTAGCAGTTCAGAGGCCAGTAGCCGCCACATCTCTTCTCATAGATAAGCTACCAGCGCCCTAGCTAGCTTATTTTCCATTCTGTCTGTAAGCATTTTCCAGTCATTTGTTATTAATGAAATGAAGTCTTATTTCCACTGCATCTCTGCGTTTATGTGTATTTATGTATTTCATTATGTTCCTACATAAATCCGGATCACATTGTCATTGTTGATTAAGAAATTTTGTGTGTCTATGTGGTCGATGATCCATTGCAACAGTTCTATACTGGGAAACACTGGGGTTCTGCTTGCTACCATGTGTAGGTAAGAGCGTCAGATATTTGGAAATAACTGGTTGTCGAGCGCTCTCACATCCAGGTCAATTTGTGGGATGTATTCCATAAATTCCTCCGAGATGATCTTCTTGAAGAGTTATCCCCAATGTGGGAGTGTCATATTGGCCCCTTCTCTTTCCTCTGTGTCTCCGAAGGCCAGAGGTTGAATGAAAACCATTTTTGTGCATGTTTTAATAACCGGTTCTGGTCTTGGAGAAAATTCTAATTCTTTTGTTGCCCCTAGAGAAGAGCCTTCTCCTACCTCTGGCTATTTCATCTTGAGCGCCCTCGACAATCGCCTAGTGGTTGGTTTTCTTGGAGGCATTGTTCTTGCAATTGAAATCAATCCTTTAGGGCCTATGTAGAGAGAAACACTGGATAAAAAATGTATATATGAAGTGAAAATATAAAGAATCCACACATTGGTACATACCTGTAACAATTGCTAAACCTGGTAGTTTGATACTCATGGGATCTAGAAAGCTCTTGAATTGTTTTTCTCGCTTCTCTGGATGCTCTGAAACTCCTTTGCGCACATAATGGTTTCGTTTACAATGGCCCAAGATAATTTAAACTGGGGAAGAATTTACCTCTTCGTATCAACAATTTAATTTGGATGATGAGTGGAATTCAAAACCAATTTGTCGCCGAATATCTACAACTTAAATGCATCGTGGGTTGATGGTGGAGGCATAGAGGGTGATGTGTTCTATTGGTAATTTCAAACGACTATTTTGATTTGCGCACAAAGTAGCAACTAATTTGAGATTTGGTATTAATTAAACCCTTAAAACCTTAGGATCTAATTGTATCTAGCGCTAAAATGTCCCATCGTGTCTCTTTCTCAGTGGGTGGATGGGGGATCGACAATGTGGTCCAGATGTTTTCATTGATATTCTTTTGCAAAAAAACTTCGACGCCGATTGATTTCATCATACAGTGTTGATGTGGCAAACTGACTCGGAGGTGTGACCTGGACCTGTGGAACCAAAAGTGACTCGCGTTTGACCTAGGTCGTGCAGTTTCTCCAAATGGGAAAATACACGTGGCATTAAATATTAGTGACTTAAATCGTGCATATTAGTCAGAATCGGGTCTTTCTTCAAGTTGTGAGTTCTAAAATAAACCTAGGTTCACCGATGCCAAAAAGGTATCATGGGTAGACAATCGGGGATACACCTATTACGTATTTCTTTGGATTAGCTTCTTCGAAAATTCCTGATGCCAAAATGATTTGGGAATCAGTGGTCAGGGAAAAATATTTAGCATGGTACAAATGTTCTTCGTGTTTCGGTTTTCTCCAATTCCGACAAACGTGTCGAGTATCGGCTATCGGCGATATCATTTCCTTCTTCCTTAACATTTACTCCCTTCTCCTTTTACCGATGTCGAAGGGGATCGGTTATTGGCGAGGTTTGTGTGTGATACTTGTCATGAAACAAAACTTCCCTTTCGTCGATATCGATGAAGATCGGTGCTCAACAATTGAGGCTTTCCGAGTGTTTCCTTTTCACCTCTTAATTCCTTCTGATGCCCAATATTGAGCACGTCGAGTGGAGTGTTTTTTGTTGTTGATTCCTTACTTAAGTGTTAGGCCCTTTTAATTCATGGATTTTCATAAGTTAAGAAAACCTGAATAACTAATGAGCATTAAGAGGACAAGCGAAGTCAAAACATTTCTTAAACAAAAATTGAATTCAGACTATGCAAAATTAAGTGGTACCCAAAAAGTGAAAAATTGACATAGGATTTTTAGGGTGTGTTGAGTTCTCAACAAAATCCTCTGTTATCAACGATTGAGATGGAATCTGGCCATCGGGCCTCCAGAATTCCTCGACCTCAACTGTTTATGCCTTGAATCCTCTAGACCATGGAATCTACTGTCGCATGTCCCCTCTCGATGAACAGTGAGGATTTTCTCTGCTCTTTAGAGTTTCGGGGGTTTTTCCTTCCTCTCACTTCATTTCTTTCAAACACTAAATTGGCGAACCCCTTGTGTCCACTTAGTAATGCACACCTTGTTTTTATGTGGTAGCTTCCAACAAGCGAACACGTGGCCCAATCTCTGGGGTGACACGTGTCAATTTCTAACTGCACAATCATCCTTTCAAAAGTTGATACTGGGTTTGGCAATATAAGTGGCGCATACCTAGGAGCTAGGATTTGTTGCATCTTAGTCAAAGGAGGTGGTGCAGCCATAATGATCAGGGGTGAGAGAGGTGATACTTTCTTCTTTGACTCTTCAACACTGGGGGAATGTGAAGGATGTGAATCTTCTCATGGGAAAGAGGTCTAATATGAGGCTCTGTAAAAATTTGCAAGTTGTTCAGCTAAGTTTTCTTCACCTTTAGCAGACATCTCTTGAAGGAGATGTTCAACAACAAAGAGGCTAGTATAGATGTTTAAATGACATTCTTTCTACTGTGAATGGAAAGACTCAAGAGAGGAAGAACTATGATTTATTTCTAAAGTCTTAAAAGCTTTTTCAACCAATTTTGAATCTGTCAATTCATCATCATTGCTATTTTCCTGTTGATAAAAAGTACTTTGTTCTTCTACAGTAGTTACAGTTGTTTTTTCATCAGCACTCTTGGAAAACAATTCAAATTTTGTTGTAGTAGATTTTCCAGAACTAAAGAGAGGATTACCTTCTATATTTGATTTTGAAGCTTGACCCTAAATTGTCTTTCCTCTTCTGAGAATTAGTTCTGGATTGGGCACTGGTGTGACAGGTGATTCTTGTGGATTCTCCCTAGTACTGATCCTCTTAGGAGCTAGGATGAACTTGTGGAGTCGCTAGATAGATAATTACAACCAATAAAACGTCTAATCTTTGTCTATCATCAAAGATCAGCTTTGTGTCATATCCCAGGAAAGCAGAGCTTAAATTTCATTTTCCCCGGCAACGACACCAATTTGTTATCACTCCAAGAAACTCCTTAGGGTTGTAGGCTAAGAATGCTTGGTAACTTAAAAATATAATGTGTAGGTATTCTTGGAACAATGGGATCACTCAATGATTAATGTAATAGACAACTCATCATACATTCAAATGAAACAGTGCTTTTAGAAAACAATAATCAGACCAGATATTTTTTTAAAAGGAGATGATGAAGAATACTAATCTTGATTGCCAAATACAACTAGGTGTAGGGCTTAATGCAAGGTAGTAATAAATCCTTCACTTCAAGTCTATGAGCTTAATAAAGAGATGATAGTCTTTAAAAGCTAAGATAAACTGAAATAAAGTACAGAAACAAGATGCATGAACATTTCTGATAGTGAAAGCAAAAGGAGATTGTAATTCTATTATCCAATAAGAGTATATACAGTAGCCAAAATGTATTCCCAGTTTGAACCCTTATCTCTTAGAAAAGATAGGCATTTATAGCCTTTTACAATCGGTTTTTAAGATCCTGAAAACTTGGATCTGTATCTAAAAATAGAAAATAAAACTAACTAAATGCAATTGATAAACAAAGACTAGTTCCTAGAACTCGAACTATCTTCTATGTCAATCTTGACATCTGTACTTCATCAGCTTTAGGACTCTGTTGTGTCGTGGAAAGGTGAAGGCACCTGTCTTCTGTAGCTGGACTCCTTTAATTAACCAGAATCAAAACTTTAGTTGACCAATTTAGCATTTGGTCTTTAAAATCTCCACGAATCTCTGATGCTGAGTGTTTCTTGATTAAGTGGTTAATAGTTTGATGCTCTCAAATCCCTTTTAAAAACTTGAAAATTGCCTTGCTCCGTCTTAGCTTTCAAAAAATCCTTTTTGTGCTTTGACCAGCTAATTCACCTTATGATCTGTTGGTTAGCTGGTGAAAGCTCTACCTTTCACCAGCTAACTGGTTGTAAATTTACCCTTTGCACTGGAGAAATTTTTTTCTTGGCCAAAAATGAAACTTCCACCTCCAAAACTGTTGTTTTACCAAAAAATTAGTGTGTCTTTGATTTATCTCCCTGCATATTCACACCAACCTGGGCCAATACCTGTAGATCTAGATGTGACTTATTCTTCTGCATCAATTTCTTAATTTTCCTCTTAAGGCGTTTTGCTAACCACCATAAACTGTTATAGTCCTTGGTGATTTTCTTCTTTCTGTTTTTGTCTTTGACACTCTCACGAGCCAACTTATCAAATGATGCATTTGTCTCTGCGAAATTGTCAGACAGGGATTTGTATATTGCCTTGATTACTCTCTCCAAAACCTCTTGTCGAGCAATTACCTCTTTCAGTTGCTTAATTTTTTGTGATTTCTTTGACTTTTTTCTCTTTGATGTTTCACCTTCATCAATGGGAGTAAAAGTCTCACAGCCTTCTGCAATTTCCATGGAGTATTCAGGGATTTTAATGGTTGGACTTTCATCTTCTTGCTCTGGATCTGTTTCTGAGTCTGTGTATGGTAGATTGAGAATATTTGTCTTCTTTACTGTAGGCTACTCTGAATTTGTTTAAAATCTAATTTTTGCTTTGTTCTTTGAGACTTTATGCCGGAAATCCTATCCTCTGGTGGTCCTGGAAGAGCTCTCCTCCTCCTTGAGATGCTCTGAGGAGTTAATTGCTTTTTTGCAGCTTTCTTCTGCTCATTCATGGGTTGAGTTTGGGTCTCAAAGCCTTCCCAAAAAAGAAAATGTTGCCAAGTCCTTCATATTTGTCTTAGTTGTTCTAGGATTATCAATTTGATCAGGTCGAAATGACAAAGAGTGTTTTTCATACTTAGAGGTTCAACCCTAATATTTTTACATACTTTGGTTAGGCTTTTATGAAAGAAGAAAGGTAAATTCAGGAGAGTCTTCCCTATGAAATGATCTAAGAGTTTGAAATGATATAGCATCAACTTATCATACCTTCCTTCTGAGGTTATATAGAGTTGAATTCCTTTGAACAGGTCTTGCCATTCGTCCTCCAGATGAGAAACTGTCATGCTTTTCTTCTAGGTGATATTTTTGAATTCTTCCTTAAGGTATGCTTTGAAATTCATATTCTTGGTTGTTGTTGTCTTAAACTAGCTCTGGCTTGATCTAGGTAAGCTGGTTGTTGTGGAAATGGTGACTTCATCAACTATCATTTCTAAAGAACCCACATTAGCTCTGTTTCCATCATATGATTTAGCAAACGTTTCAGCTATTGTTTGGTGGCAACCATTCTTTAACCTTTCAACATAACCCATGCAACCTGTGTCTGAGAAACGTTTTTGCACATCTGGATGTGACTGTAAAAAATACAGGATGTCCAATTCTTTCCTTAGTAATAAACCACTTCGTTTCCTTGCCATTTGTAACTCGAAACTCAGACAATTTGCAAACAATGTCACGGTAGTTTCCTGATTGAACCAGGGTTTGGCGCTGGTGAAAATTCTTAGTGTTTCCAATTCAAATATGGAACCATAACATATTTCCTGTGAACGGTGCGTGTTCAAAATGTGAAGTGTCGATTTGATGTTGTCGACTGAGTAGTACTGCACCTTTACCTGTGATGATGAATGTGAATTCGTCATCTCCAATGCCATCATTGTTGAAGCATGCATTCACGAACACGATCCGCCATAATATCCACTTTAGATGTGCATAACAGAATCCTCATCATTATTTTCTTTCACCAGCGCCTCATAATGATTATGTGACGTGTGTCGAGCATGTCATCTTTTTTATTTCTGAAATCATGGAAGAAAAACACGTGTTTTGTGCTTTCACCAGCTAACTCTCTGCAGGAAAGTACTCCTTAACCGTTGAAACTCGCCGCTTTCACCAGCTAACATCAACCTTGCAACACACATTAGCTGTTGAAATTCTTTTCATGAAATTTTATAGACACGACCTTTATGGATCAACTTATTTCTAAGGCATGAATTTAAAACCTAAGTTTTGACACTAGAAGAAATTAAAAACAAATAGAGAAACCTATAGATGACCATGCTATCACCTACAAAATGAAACCAAGTGACTGATTCATTTTGGGACCTAACACATGTCACCCTAGGTGACGTCATCATGCCATGTCATACCCGTCACTTCGAGACGTTAGGGATTTCCTATCTTCGACACTTTCTCAAAACTGTCGAATTGTTGACAAGACAACGTCACTCAGTGACATCATCATGTCACATCACTTCGATAACCCGAGACTTCGACGATTTTGTTTTCTCATCAACACTTTCACAAAATTTCCGAACTACCGAACTGTCAAATTGCCAAACACTTCCACATCACCCCTGATGACGTCATCATGTCACGTCACTTTGGAAACCCACAACTTCGGCGATTCTTCACATCTACACATTGTCAAAACTCTCAAATTGCTGAAAAACTTATTTTCGTAGTTTCGGGACTTCATCGATTCTCTGCTATAGCTTTAAAACAGTCGGAGGGGTGAAGTATGGAGGACTTCTATGCTTAACCTCCATGCACCTTCTCTAGATCTAACGGTTGTGGGGGGATTTGTCTTCTTCTAAACATATCCAATGACCCATATTTAACTTTGTGGCCCACTGCCATGTCTGATGTGGTTTATCAAAGTGCTATACCTCCTAATATTTCCAATACCACCCAGAAGCTCTCTCAGCGCTGCTCTGACACTCTGTACATCAAATCCCTAGGGAATTTTTACTTCAAATTCCACATTTGTGGCCCATCTAGGTTAAGTGTTGAAACCATGGGATCATATACCAATTTTTGACATCCCTTGACTCGTCAAGACAGGAAAATCCACTAAAAGCAAGCTTTGTTTAAGCTCCGATACAAAATTGTAACATACCAAGCCACCTAGGCTGGGTCATGCCACTTGAAATATCATGCTCTGATATACATATATATCTAATGCAAATTTAAAGAGACATAAACATTATGCTATAATATAGATTAATGCAGAAATAAAAGTAAGCCTACTCATGCAACAGATATAGACAATACTCATAACATTATAACACATGTGCAAGATACAAAGAATACAATCAACATAGAATTGGTACTTATATTTTTATGAGAAGACCGTTGATTGCATGCAGACCTTCCATGAACCTCACAGCCTTAGACCACACTGCTTCAAACTATCATCAGCGGTTCACCCCCGATATGGGACTAAACTCCATCCAAGGTAAAGGAAATCCTAGGCTAGGTTGAAACTATGGAAAGTTGCACAATGCAACGAGAAGGATTCCCTCCAAGGAGACTACTACACCCATTTCTCACAGACTCTCATTCCCCACATGCTTGTCCCACCCTAGGAATATACACCTTCACTGTTTCATAATCCATCGGTTGCTCCACTTCCCTTCCAGGGTGTCAGCAACATGTCGAATCAGGAATTCTCAGAGGTTTGTAGTTGTTGTTGGACACCCTCCAGGAGAAATCACTTCCCCATCAAACTCTCTCACCTGGAGAGAGTTTCTCTCAGCCCTAAAAACCTGCTTCTTCAACCCACGGGCCTGGAAACCCTCCTCTTCAAACCACATGCCTGAAAACCTGCTTCTTTTGTCCAGCTCTTAAGTCAACCAGGTAACCACAGTAGAAACAACGAGTAAGGAAAGGGACGACTCAACAAATTACATAGGTTCACAATGGTAGAGGGTTCAACAATAGCAGAAATGGCTGACTGCATGCCTTCTTAGTGTGTGAGAGAATGGGTGCGAAGAATGGCTAGAATCATGAGTGAACTCTTGAGGAAATATGGAAAGAATAGTTGACGAACCCTCACAACGACGGAATTTCCCACATAAATTTGCATGCGTCATGGATGACACTTGGCTCTCTAGGAGCTCGTTCCTCTCCACTTGGAGTTTGTTCCTCTCCCCAAAGGAAATTAGGATAACCAGGTTTATTCCCAAACTTTAGTAATTTAGGAAATATATTATAATATCCCCTTGGGTTAAGCCCTCAAGATTAGCCCCTTTTTCCTAGCCTCTCAACCCCCTTCCCTTTCCCTTCCTAGTGGAGCTTAGTCCCCCATATCTCTTTCTTCGTGGTCATTCTACACACAACAATGTATTTTTATTAATGATATACATAATTACATATACAAAATGTAATGTCCCCCACCTCTTAGAGAGGTGATGAGGAGACTCAGTGGCCTGGGCACCCCCACTAGGTCATAGTCTCACACTGAGGGGGGAAAAGTCAAGAAGTTAAAAGTTATAATTTTAAGTTGACTTAAGAAAGGAAAAGGATAAAGGAGTAAAAGATAACTCAACAGAAGAATATAATATTAACCCTGGGATTTAACCTAACTCAACAGAGAATTAGAAGGAAAAGTATAAGTAAGAGGCTGGGGTGCACCTATTATTCATTCTGGTTTTGGATTAGCATTTCCTATTGCTCTTGAGCATTCAGTTTGGGGGTTTTGCTATACAAACCCTTATGAGCAACTCAGTGGTGAAATATCCACTCACCTTGTTCCACAGCTTGGTCTCGGGGATGAAAGACTCCTCCACACCATTCTAGTCTCAGGGCCAACTTATCGAGGGAGGTTCGATCCAGCTTATCCTGAGG
>ML792680.1:187656-202550 GCA_009831015.1 Picea engelmannii
TTCTAGCAGGACGTGGCACTTTCCAGCTTGGAGGTTGAGCATTAGTACGGCTCAGATCTGCTTGATTTAGTCTTCATTGTATATCCATCCTTTGGAGGCTTATTTTGTATTGTCGGGAGCATTTTGTAGCAGCTCATATCTATCGCTTGTACGGTCATCTGAGGTTTATGCCAGATCGTCCATCTATTGTATTGATCTTACATTGCTCATAATAAAAAGGTCAGATCTTTGCTTGTGCTTCTACATATTGAATATATTGTGATCTTCATGTGTTGATGAATCTTGTATGCACTTAATAACTCAATAAATTAGTAGTAGTCAGTGATTCCAAGAAAGAATTTGGCTTGGGATCATTACAAAAAATCAGGCTCATTGGCCTTAGCATCTAGGTTCTCCGTCCTAATAAACACATAAGCCTCCCATCTTATAAATACTTGTCTCACCAGCCTATAAACATCATTTAAACATCATTACAATTCAACAGGGGCTCAACCTTGGGGTATTACAAAGTCCATATCTTAACAATTGGCACATAATAGCCTCTAGATTCAATGCGTGAGACATTCAAATTGAAAGGAAGCAAAGTGTAGAAGGATCCCACCTCCCCAATCTTCATAATGTATGAAATAAGGAAATGGGTCAAGCTTGTCTATTGTGATAGGGCACCTACAATATGCCCATTGTCATGAGAAAATGATATCCCCTACTTGGGGCATAAATCTTGTTCCAACCTCACCTAAATTCTATCAATGATTCTCCTTCTCTTGGGCAAAGTGAACCAACCCCCAAAATCCAAGCGTTGTCATCTCTAATTCACATAAAACTCAAAAACTTGGGCTCACACCCTCACAACAAGATCAAAAGTAGAGGTCTTAACCTCCTATAAGCATTACACATCAGACATCTTAGCAAAAACCAAGTCCTAGACTATCATCTTTTAGATGCCATGTATCACACCATCATAAACCAAAGGTGGTGCCTATCTTTTTAAAACATGAGATATAATAAAAAATGAGGGGATAGGACAATACACCTTCATAAGCTAGGCAATGAAAATCGCTAAGTAGAGAGGGTCTTTTGTCTTACAAATAAGGGGGTCTCTACTTCAATTTGATGTCTTTGTAGATTGTAACCATAAATTAGAATATTTTTATTAATAAATTATCCCTAAATCTTAAATTAAAACATTTGGATTTTTAGTAGTGATCAAGTTATCTAAATTATTAATTATTTTTATAATATTTCCAATAAAAAAATTGAAATAGAGAATTTGCAAAAATATTAATTTATTTATGATTAAGAAAATGTATTGTTAATTAAATTTGGGTTAGTAGTATTTTATCTTTCGTTTATCATATTTAAATAAGAACATCAAACTTAAATATTTAATAATAATATTATTATTGGAAAACATGAAAATTGAATCTATATAATTATATTATTATTCTTTAATACCATAAATTCAAATTTAAAAATATTATATATTTTTTTTAAACATGGATACTTGAATCTCTACTAATAAATTATTATTCTTTAATGTCATAAATTTATTTTTAAAATTTTTTATTTTTAAAATTTTAAAATATTCAATAATTTTTTTTGGAAATGAAATTAAACTTAACTAATTTATTTAAAAACAATTATTTAAAAAAATTGTAAAAGTGAACTTAAATTTATAATACAACATCATATATTGACTTTGATTTGGTTACTTATAGAATTTTTGATCTCAAAATGTAATGTAAGGTTTTTGGGAGTGTTGATTTCAAAGTCAATTTATTATTTTTTTTTTAAATATATGAATAGTGGGTAGAATTATAAATAGTTCAATGATATGTATGGTTTTGGTTGGTTGTTTTACTAAATGGTTTTTTTCGTCAGGGGATATACATTTATAAGAATTATTATTTTTTGTTGTTCAAAATCAAATTAAGAACTCAACAATTTTTTTTAGTGATTTCGACCAAATATCCCCTGAAAAATCATCTTTAACCTAAGTTTTGAAATATATTTTTAATTATATGCATCATGCACCATTAAACTGTATTTTTAATTATATGCATCATACACCATATGGAATATGGAATGTATTTTTAATTCTTTTTGAATGAAAAATATAATTATAAAAGTATATTAAATCACTTTATTTATAAATTTTATTGAATTAAATTAATAAATATTCTCTTTTATCATTAACTTGTATAGATTATTAATTTTAGATTGATTCTACATTTATAAGCTTTTCATCATTGTTATAATATAACAATGGTATATTATACCATTGTTATAATGATAATAATAATAATAATAATCTATTTTTCAGGTCACAGTCAAGCCAACACATCAAATTGGTGTATGAGACCCCCTTGTTTGTGGGACAAGGGACCCCCCTCCGCCCAACAAGCCTACGAAGGTACACATACCCTACTCGTGACCTCTTAAGAGGAAAGACATGTTCTTAACCATTAGTATATTATAACATTATTATAATATAACAATAGTATATTATAACATTATTATAATATAACATTGTTATATTATAACATTATTATATTATAACATTGCTATATTATAACAATGTATAAAATGTTATAATATAGCACTATTATATTATAACATGATTATAATATAACAGTGTTATATTATAATTATATGAGAAATTGATTGATTTTCTACTTTGTTATAAGTTTTATTGGATTTTAAATTGAGGATTGATTTTCCACTTTGTTATAAACTCCCTTGTTATTAACTCTATTGGATTTTAAATTGATCCTAAATATTTTAGGATTGAGATTTCTATAATATTTAATTTCTTATTTTAAATTTATGAACTCCATTGATTGATTTTTCACTTTGTTATAAACTCCTTTTGATTGATTTAATTGATTTTCCACTTTGTTATAAACTCTCTTGTTATTAGCTCCATTCCAAAATATTTTAGGATTGAGACTTCCATAATATGGAATTTCTTATTCTAAATTTATAAACTCAATTGATTGATTTTCCACTTTATTATAAGATCCCTTGTTATTAGCTCCATTGTCCTAAATTGAGACTTCCATAATATCTAATTTCTTATTCTAAATTTATGAACTCCATTGGATTCTAAATTGATCCTAATTGAGACTTCTAACCTACTAGATTTATCTAGTTACGAAAGAGTCTTCTAGATTTACCAGTAAAATACACACAATGAAACTCCTATCATTGATTTAAATGGTGTCCATGAGTTGACAAATGGCCAATCGCTTCAGGTTCATGAGAAAATAAAATCTAACAACTCCATGGAAGAGTGCAACAAAATAATACGTTATCACAGTAACTACTTGCAGGTTTGAAATGTGCACTTGCTCTTATTATACGATGCAGTCTTCGCGCTTCGATCGTGAAAATGAGTACTAGTGCTTAACCGCCCGGTCTTAGTGCTTAATGCTTAAGGAGTTTACCGGCCCCAGGACCTTAGTTAGGAGGAATAACATAAGCGTTCAATGCGGTACGAGGCACGGGTTCATACCCATACCGACACAGATGCAGATCCTGATCCCCTAGTCACAGATCCTATTGATTCAGAGCTATATGTTGTTTGGGTGGAACCATCTCCATACATCCCACACAAATGGCGTAGAAACACAAAGGCCGTGCCGGTGGAAGGGTCTACTAGCAACACTAGCAACACTATTAAGAATAAGAATGTAATGTAGCCTAAGAGCTAATCATAGTAACGTAAGGGTTACTTTCCCGTATTCCTTTCTATCTTTAGGAGGTGAAAACGCTAGGATTGGCACTACACCAAGGTCCTATTGCTCGCCCCTAAGAGATTACCTAAGTAATCTATTATATATATATATATATATATATATATATGCCCCTAATTCCCCTAATACTCGTCAAATCGAACAGAATAAAGACCCCCAACTCCCCCAACTCCGCATTCCTTTTATTGTTATTCACAGACTTTGATGCCTACGTGCAATTTCAATGGGTTTTTGGGTCTCTGTACAGCAATGCCCAGGTAGACAGCCATATCAATGGTGAAATTCTATTTTGTCTTTGTGTACAGCGATGCCGTGATACGTAGACAGCGATATCAATGGTGGAATTAGCTGTTGGAGGTTGGAGTTTTCTTTGGTTCTGCAATGTGAAAGCGATGGTGATTCAGAATTTATATCACTGGTACTTATTTCTGACCAAGAATGACAGTTCAGATTTCACAACTACCATCTTTATCATCTTTATCATTCAAGGCTTTTAATATCAATGGCAGAATTAGCTGTTGGGGTTTGTTTTGGTTCTGCAATGTAAATGAGATGGTGATCCAGAATCTGGTACTCATCTGGTACTTATTTCTGAGTAAAGAATGACAGTTCAGATTTCTCAACGACCTTCTTTATCACACATTATAATAATAAAATGTGTGGTTTAGCTGTAAATTGAAGGTTTTTTACATTAAAAAGGTTGGTTATGTAAGTTGAAATTTTTTCACTAATGTGTAGTTAGCTGTAAATTGAAGGTTTTTCACATTAAGAATGGTTGGTTGTATATTTCTGTAGCTGTAAGTTGAAGGTTTTTAATCTGGGTTGTTGGTTTATGTTATTTGCTTTAATGAAGTGAAGAGTTAAGTTTTGGGAATGTCCCTTTCCTTACCCTCTAAATAGGCAGGCTGTTCCTTCCATCTTCTTTAGTATTTTCGAGAGTTCATAGGGTTTCAAGCGCACCTGAGGGGGTATGAATTCAATCTGCTGGGGTCTAAATAGGCAGGCTGTTCCTTCCATCTTCTTTAGTATTTTCGAGAGTTCATAGGGTTTCAAGCGCACCTGAGGGGGTATGAATTCAATCTGCTGGGGTCCGAGCATTTTGAGAGGCTTAATTCCTGTATTTGAATCTTTGTAAACTTGAGTACAAGAAATCTAATGATCTAAAGTTAACTTTTTTGTGCAGATTTTTTCAATACATATACATATATTTAAAACCTTGATATAACAATAAATCTAATGATCTAGCAAAAAGTTGTGATTTTTTTTTCCTTAATAAAAACTTTGAACAACAGTATCTGCAACACATTTTTCCAAGAACAACAGTAACTGCAACACATTTTTCCAAGAGCTTTCAACATAGTAATCTCCTTCGCACCAACAACATCGTCGTGCTTTGATACTACAATGATGGAAGAAGTGTCCTCAGACACACAAATTATATTAATCAAGGAAATGAAATTACATAAATAATGCAAGAGCTTATAATGTCAACATTACTTTAGCATGAGAACAGAACTTTAAATAAGTTCATTTACTAGTTTTCTAAACTATTATTATAAACATTTTATCACATAATAGTGTGAGTATCATAAATGTTCATTTACAATAAATGGAGATTTTAACAATTTTCTATTTATCCATTTTAAAAAACAACTCTTTTCTAAATGTATGTTGTTTTTTTTCTTAGAAAAAAAACATAAATTTATTCATCCTAAAAAAAATTGCATTCTATAAATGCATAAGCATTGCTCATTCATAAGAGGGAGAATGAGTACGAAGGATTCCAAAAATATATCAGCCACGACAAAGGATGATATCCCAAAAACATATATGCAGAAATACTATGGAAGATAGCCTGAGAACTATGTAGAGAGACAACATTGTACAGTGACCAAAACCAACTGAAGAGAGACACATCGAAATTAGTGACGTAGAGGTCAGAAAACAACAAAAAAGTCCACTATATCTGTGCGGTAAATCATCAATGAAATTCTGATGATGATGCTCAAAAACATCTTGTTCCTTGTATTCTGAGATCTTACAATGGCCATGAGGGACCTGAATTCCATCTTTTGAGCGGGAATCAACTGCAGAATTCCTTTCTCTCTAAACATGTGTTACACAAAAAGAAATGACTCCAACAGTCTATAAATTTCTTCAAGAATAGGGAGTAAAACAATATTATGGCAATGTTGAGCTTTTCTAGTCCAATTTATGGCATTCATAGAGTCCCCAAATAGATTTGGATTGTTTTGACATTTTTTTTCGGTACTAAAAGAAGCAATAATTATTTTTCTTTGGTAGGTTCATTGTTAGATTTAAGGAATGTTGTTTAGAGAGGAAGAGGACAACCACCCCCCACAACTTTGATTGTTGTTATTCATTTGAAAAAATCCTAAGCACAATAAAATATAATATTAAACTAATTATTTTTAGGATCATAATGTCTAACAATGGTTACTCTTTCAATTCTCTATTGTTTCTATGATGTTCTTATATCTCCACTCATTGCTTTTATTCCTTCATGTACCTTTATTCTAGGTTTTTTTCTAGTTATGAGTGTTGTTTCTCATGATGGTGTGGATGACAATATACAACAACCCTAGCTATTGGTTCTTCTTTCTTTGATTATTCACCTTGTGGTTCCTTTGAGGAATGATGTTTAATATATTCTTCTTCCTTTTTATGCCTTTCTTGGGGATCTCCTTCAAGGATTTTGGAGGCTCTTATTTTGATTTATCCTCAGTCCCTTTATATGATGTGTCTATAGGTATTGCAATTGCAATGAGTTTCCTTGTAATGACTTCTTCATGTTGTTTAAAAAGAGAAACTTATGGTAATGTAATTTTGTTTTTCTTGGACCACAACTTCATAAAAGAACCATAATATCCATATCATCCATATCTATAGCATGAAAATGCAAAACATATTTATCCATAGTAACCTTCAAATCTTTAAAAAATTGAATACAATCAATATGTGTGCCCTAGATATACTCCACAAAAACTAACAATTTTTTAACCAAAAAAATATTGGTAAAATTAAGCTTGTTGCTAGGGTTTATAGAAATAGTGACCTTCTTTTGTTGAAAAAACCCATGAACTTGCAGTATGAAACTTTCAGCTAAAAATAGACCCCCGCACTCTCTTTATCCCTCTTCAGAACATAATACCACCTATCTAAAAATACTTTTTTTCTTATAGTTTTCATTTTAAGGAGCAACATCTCCCCAATTTTAAATCATTTTCACCATACATAATACCACCTATCTAAAAATACTTTTTTTTATAGTTTTCATTTTAAGGAGCAACATCTCCCCGATTTTAAATCATTTTCACCATGTATTGGCATCATCCCGTACATTACCATTTTCAACTATGTTCTATCCTTTTTCCATTTTGACTCTCAAGGTTTTCGAGTTGTACTATTGGGAACGGGTTTCCTTCATAGGATTTGCACATGTACCCTTCCAATCAAGACTTGGGCACATGTTTCCTTCATATGATCGGAATGCTTTCCTTTTCTTGTAGAACCTAGGTACATGTTTCCATCATATGACTCATGTGCAATCCTATAGCCTTACTCCCAAAAGAAAATCACCCCTTTTACTTGTTTTTTTTGTTTTTATTTTGTTGGTCTATTTCTTTTTGCTTGGTTGATTAAAATTTAATGTGCACTCATAATTTTTTTTAGGGAAAAAGTGTCACTCGGAGTAAGATCTTGTAACATTTTTCATTTCCTTCTATTTTTGCACAGTAAACTTTCCTTTCACTTTCCTTTGGTTTTTTTTTACTTGTTGGAGTTACTTGATATTCCTCACAGTTTATTTATTTCTAAAAATTGCAAAGAAAAAAATAACAAAAGTAGAAGAGAGTTTCAATTTCCAAGCATTTTTCTTTTAAGCTTCCAATTTCAAGCATTTATTCCATGTAATCCACACTTCAAGCACACACATTTCACACCATATTAGGAAACATACCCTAAAATTAACCTGCAAAATAAAAACAACTTATTTTTATCTTTTATTCTAGAACACCAATAATAGACTAGGTGAGGGGGCCTTAGGTTTTAGGCATAGTGGTGGTTTTAAACTTCTCCAAGACCCATTAAAATTGGATAAATGTGGTAGTCTTTCTATAATATGTTTCTTATGGAATTTATAATGTTTAATGTTGTGACCATTAATTACAATATTGGTCATTTTTAGGGTGTGGGGATATAGATATTTCTTAGACATTTTTTGGGTGGTAAATCATCCAAAACCTCGTAGTGGATCTTATTTAGTAATGTATGACCAAAGAAAACCACATTTGGTGCTCCACAAATTAGATGGTAGTACTTTTTGCACACTTCCTAAGCAACAACAATGTTCTTTGACAAGGGGTACTAGCAAAGATATTTTGGAAACATAACCCAAATGTCTATCGAATACATGTTAAATCCTCTAGGAGAATAAATTCATAATTCTTTAAGATTTATTTTTCTACCAATACTTGGAAGGTATGATCACCCTTTCCAACCCACTCCAATTGGACCCAATTTTATCTCCACGGATACAATACTTCTTCATGCATCTAAGAACTCACTCTTCTTTAGATACCTCACTATGTCATGAATATTGTGCAAGTCCTCTTCTAGGACAATGCAAATCTTAGCCAACCTTTTCCTTTCTTATTTCTCTCTTCTTCTCCTAGAACGAACCACCATCTTACCCCACCCTTAAAAGAATTTAGTATTTATTTTAATATTTTTTTCCCACCACAAAACTCAACCATTATCTCCCTAAGGTCTAGGCATCAAATTCCATACCTAGAAAACTAGCACCTAGTAACCTATGGATTCAAGGTGTGAGACATTCAAATTGAAAGAAAGTAAAGTGCAGAGGTAGGCTACCTCCCCAAGCTTCATAATGGATGAAATAAGGAAATGGTGCAAACTTGTATATTGTGATAGGGAACCTACACTATGCCTATTGTCATGAAAAAATGATATCCCCTCCTTCAAGGAATAAATCTTGTCCAACCTCACCTAAATTCTATCAACTGTTCTCCTCCTATTGGACAAAGTGAACCAACCCCCAAAATCCAAGTGTTATAAACATGAACATCTCTAATTATGAACATCTTTCTATTTTCCAACAATCATAAAGGGAAATCCACCTTCTTTGTCACCCTCCCATTTGACCCTATTAATTAAAATCACTAAGCAATATCCAACATGCATTTGGGATAGAATTAGTAAGCCAATCCCATGGGTAGACATCATCACCAAGAAGACATGGAGAATATATGGAGGAAAACTTGATCAACCTACTCATACACATGCAAGTAATCCACACACACCTGTTATATGGGTCCAAACTTGAAGAGGCAATCATTGATCCCAACCAAGGAACAATCCTAAGAACAAGAACAACACCTTTAGGGCCTTCATCGTGATTAGTGCTCTTAAAAGGTCCATTCTAGCAAAAGGATATCCTCACACGAAGATCAAAAGTAGAGGTCTTAACCTCCTATAAGCATTAAACATTGAGTATATTAGCAAAAACCATATCCCACACTATCATCTTTTGCATGCCATGTGTCACACCATCAAAAACTTAAGGTGACACCTATGTTTTAAACATAACTCTACATTAAAACGTGAGGGGGTAGGGTTGTAAACCCTAGAGGATCTTTTGCATGCCATGTGTCACACCATCAGAAACTTAAGGTGGCACCTATGTTTTAAACATAACTCTACATTAAAACGTGAGGGGGTAGGGTTGTAAACCCTAGAGGGTAGACTAGGGAGTGAAAATCACTATGTAGATGGGGTCTCTTGTCCCATAAACAAAGGGGTCTCTATGTTATTTTCACATTTTGCTAGGGTGTAACTTTAAATTAGATTACTATTATTATTACTAAAATTTATCCATAAAACTTAAGTTAAAACATCCCTATGAAATTTTAGTTATGATCATATCATCTATTATTAATTGTTTTGACAATATTTATTAGATTTGCAAAAATATTCATCTATCCATAAGTAATATTGTGTTGATAATTAAATTTGGATCAGTTGTACTTTATAGTAGAACTTTTTTCCATTTATCACATTTAAATAAAAAAATGTAAACTTGAATATTTAATAATATTATTATTCTTTGAGAACATGGAACATTTTTATGAATTGTTAGTTGTGATCAAGTCATCTATTATTAAATTTGAGTTAGTTGTATTTTATAGTAAAATTTTATTTCATTTATCACATTTAAATAAAAAGATAAAAACTTGAATATTATTACTATTATTAAATTTGAGTTAGTTGTATTTTATAGTAAAATTTTATTTCATTTATCACATTTAAATAAAAAGATAAAAACTTGAATATTTAATAATATTGTTATTCTTTGAGAACATGGAAACTTAAATCTCTAATAATAATATTATTTTTTAATATCATAATTTTTTTTAAAACTTGTAAGTTTAAAAATATTAAATAAATGTTTTTGAAAATGAAATGTAATTTAACCAATTTATTAAAAAGAGTACACAAGTAAACTTGAATTTATAATATACAAGGGTACATTAGTCTTTGATTTGGTTATTTGATAGGAGTTTTGATGAAATGTAAGGGCATGTCAATTTCACAGAACAGTAAGATGATGGAAGCTCTTTTATTGTTATTCACAGACTCTGATGCCTGTGATCATCATCAAAAAGATGAATGAACAGCCATATCGATGGTGAATTTCGTGGCTTCTATTTTGTCTTTTATGTACAGCGATGCGTACAGCTATGCCGAGAAAGGTAGAGGTACAGCGATATCAACGTTGGAATTAGCTGCTGGGGTTCAGATTTGCTTTGGTTCTGCAATGTGAATGCGATGGTGATCCAGAATTCAGGTCATTTCTGACAAAAGAATAACAGTTCAGATTTCACAACCACCATCTTTATCACACATTATAATAATAATACTGTGTAGTTTAGCTGTAAGTTGAAGGTTTTTCACGTTAAAAAATGGTTGGTTGTTGGTTTGTGCACTAGTAAGTTCACGGCTTTTCATATCAATGGTGGAATTAGGTTGGTTGGTTGTATATTTCACATTAAGAATGGTTGGTTGTATATTTCTGTAGCTGTAAGTTGAAGGTTTTTAATCTGGGTTGTTGGTTTATGTTATTTGCTTTAATGAAGTGAAGAGTTAAGTTCTGGGAATGTCCCTTTCCTTGCCCTCTAAATAGGCAGGCTGCTCCTTCCATCTTCTTTAGTATTTTCAAGAGTTCATAGGGTTTCAAGCGCACCTGAGGGGGTATGAATTCAATCCGCTGGGGTCCGAGCATTTTGAGAGGCTTAATTCCTGTATTTGAATCTTTGTAAACTTGAGTTCAAGAAATCTAATGATCTAAAGTTAACTTTTTTGTGCAGATTTCTTCAATACATATACATATATTTAAAACCTTGATATAACAATAAATCTAATGATCTAGCAAAAAGTTGTGATTTTTTTTTCCTTAATAAAAACTTTGAACAACAATATCTGCAACACATTTTTCCAAGAACAACAGTAGCTGCAACACATTTTTCCAAGAGCTTTCAACATAGTAATCTCCTTCGCACCAACAACATCGTCGTGCTTTGATACTACAATGATGGAAGAAGTGTCTTCAGACACACAAATTATATTAATCAAGGAAATGAAATTACATAAATAATGCAAGAGCTTATAATGTCAACATTACTTTAGCATGAGAACATAACTTTAAATAAGTTCATTTACTAGTTTTCTAAACTAATTTTGTTATAAACATTTTATCACATAATAGTGTGAGTATCATAAATGTTCATTTACAATAAATGAAGATTTTAACAATTTTCTATTTATCCATTTTAAAAAACAACTCTTTTCTAGATGTATGTTTTTTTTTTCTCAGAAAAAAACATAAATTTATTCATCCTAAAAAAATTGCATTCTATAAATGCATAAGCATTGCTCATTCATAAGAGGGAGAATGAGTACGAAGGATTCCAAAAATATATCAGCCACGACAAAGGATGATATCTCAAAAACATATATGCAGAAATACTATGGAAGATAGCCTGAGAACTATGTAGAGAGACAACATTGTACAGTGACCAAAACCAACTGAAGAGAGACACATCGAAATTAGTGACGTAGAGGTCAGAAAACAACAAAAAAGTCCACTATATCTGTGCGGTAAATCATCAATGAAATTCTGATGATGATGCTCAAAAACATCTTGTTCCTTGTATTCTGAGATCTTACAATGGCCATGAGGGACCTGAATTCCATCTTTTGAGCGGGAATCAACTGCAGAATTCCTTTCTCTCTAAACATGTGTTACACAAAAAGAAATGACTCCAACAGTCTATAAATTTCTTCAAGAATAGGGAGTAAAACAATATTATGGCAATGTTGAGCTTTTCTAGTCCAATTTATGGCATTCATAGAGTCCCCAAATAGATTTGGATTGTTTTGACATTTTTTTTCGGTACTAAAAGAAGCAATAATTATTTTTCTTTGGTAGGTTCATTGTTAGATTTAAGGAATGTTGTTTAGAGAGGAAGAGGACAACCACCCCCCACAACTTTGATTGTTGTTATTCATTTGAAAAAATCCTAAGCACAATAAAATATAATATTAAACTAATTATTTTTAGGATCATAATGTCTAACAATGGTTACTCTTTCAATTCTCTATTGTTTCTATGATGTTCTTATATCTCCACTCATTGCTTTTATTCCTTCATGTACCTCTATTCTAGGTTTTTTTCTAGTTATGAGTGTTGTTTCTCATGATGGTGTGGATGACAATATACAACAACCCTAGCTATTGGTTCTTCTTTCTTTGATTATTCACCTTGTGGATCCTTTGAGGAATGATGTTTAATATATTCTTCTTCCTTTTTATGCCTTTCTTGGGGATCTCCTTCAAGGATTTTGGAGGCTCTTATTTTGATTTATCCTCAGTCCCTTTATATGATGTGTCTATAGGTATTACAATTGCAATGAGTTTCCTTGTAATGACTTCTTCATGTTGTTTAAAAAGAGAAACTTATGGGAATGTAATTTTGTTTTTCTTGGACCACAACTTCATAAAAGAACCATAATATCCATATCATCCATATCTATAGCATCCATATCATCCATATCTATAACATGAAAACTTGAATGCAAAACATATTTATCCATAGTAAGCTTCAAATCTTTAAAAAATTGAACATGTTTATAGTCAACATGTGTGCCCTAGATATGCTTCACAAGAAACAACAATTTTTTAGCAAAAAAAATATTGGTAAAATTAGGCTTGTTGCTAGCGTTTATAGAAATAATGACATTCTTTTGTTGAAGAAACCCATGAACTTGCAGTATGAAATTTTCAGCTAAAAATAGACCCCCCTCACTCTCTTTATCCCTCTTCAGGGCATAATACCACCTATCTAAAAATAGTTTTTTTATATTTTTCATTTTAAAGAGTAACATCTCCCCAATTTTAAATGATTTTCACCATGTATTGGCATCTATTGGTTGTGGAGCCTGGTTATCTTCCTGATTTAGAGGTTTTTTTACTTTCAGCCGTGTTTATGCCCCATGAAGTATTTACACCCCAAAAGTATGTACACTCTTCCACGCGGGGGAGTGCAGAGGGGGTACCCCCTCTGCGGGGTTTGGGAGATCTATCCCCCCGGCTGGGGGGTTGGGGGGCGAAGCCCCTGAAGCAAAAATTGCCTTGTAAAAGTATATTGTAATTTCATTGTAAATCTGGACCATTCATTATAAGGTTGTAGATCTAACGATAGAGATTATGTTAGGGTTTTTTTCCCTAGAAGGCAACCCTCTTTTATGAGGGAAATGTATTGTGGCTATGTATGTTGGGGAGTATTGTATTCTGAGAGAGGAGACTATGAGAGAAAGAAGAGGAAGTTACAATGGGTTTTTCTGTAGGTTGTATCCCTTCATTTTGCTGGATAATAATAAAAAAAGGACCTGGCAATTTCTCTAGTGGACGTAGCCCACACTGGGTGAACCACGTAAATTTGTGTCTCTCTTGTATTGTGTATCTTCTGTTTTTTGTTTCCGCATTTGTTTTATTTTATTGCTCTGCGGTCCTGTTTTTCTAACAACTAGTATCAGAGCGTAAGGTAACTCATAGGAAAAGAGGGTTCCTGGTTCGAGTGGGAGCAATGTCAAAAGATGGAAAGTTTAGGGTCGAGAAATTTAACGGCCAAAACTACTAGTTATGGAAGATGTAGATGGAAGATTATTTATATCAGAAGGATCTATTCCAACCATTAAGCGGAGTAACAAAGAAGCCGGTGGCCATGAAGGATGAAGAATGGAAGATTCTTGACAGAAAGGATCTAGGAACGATACGGATGAGCCTAGCAGTGTCGATGGCTTTCAATATCTCGAAAGAAAAGACAACGAAGGGTTTGATGGATGCGTTGGCCAAATTGTATGAAAAACCCTCGGCGTCCAATAAGGTATTTCTAATGAAGAGATTATTTAATATGAAGATATCGGAAGGTGGGTATGTTGTAGATCATTTAAATGAATTTAATACGGTTACTAATCAACTAAGTTCTGTAAAAGTGGACTTTGATGATGAGGTTAGGGATCTTCTAATCTTGTGCTCATTGCCAAAAAGTTGGAATGGCTTGCTCATGGCTGTAAGTAACTCTGTCTCTGGTTCAAATACTTTAAAATTTGATGATGTTGTTGGTGTTATCCTTAGTGAGGAAATGCGACGGAAAAACACAGGTGAGACATCAGGTAGTGCGTTGAACATGGAGAACAGGGGAAGACAAAAGGATAGAGGAAAGGGCTCAGGGAACCGTGGGAATTCTAGGAAGGGCAGATCCAAATCCAGACTTGGAAAGATAGAGTGCTAGAATTGTGGGAAGAAAGGACATTTGAAGAAAGACTGCAGAGCTCCAAAGAAACAAAGAGATGGACAACAGGAGAGAAATTAAGAAGCAAATGTAATAGGTGATGTGTTACAAGATGCTTTGATTCTTTCTGTAGATAATATTTATGAGTCTTGGGTAGTAGATTCAGGGTCTTCATTTCATGCCACACCCCATAGGAAACATTTTCTAGATTATGTTCAAGGTGATTTTGGACAGGTTCATTTGGGTGA
>ML792681.1:14767-25625 GCA_009831015.1 Picea engelmannii
CTGCGTACTTTCTCCAAAAGAGTGATTTTGAGAAACTGACAAGTGTAACTTTCTTCATGAAAATGATCTTAAAGAAGAGCTAGATCTTCTATCACCATGTCATTATCATGTCATCATCTTGATAACCAAAAATGAGGATAACATACATGTACCCAAACTTATAAAGAACTTGATATCTCTAGGAGTTCTAGATTCTACTGGTTACAAGTGTACAAATAAAGGTGGAGTACTAAAGGTGTCTAAAGGCATCTTAGTAGTCATGGAGGCAAAGAGGATCAGGAACCTTTATCATCTTGAAGGAAGGAAAGAGGTAAATCAAGTAGTGGTAGCATCTAAAGATGCAAGTGATTTTGTTTGTTTATGGCATCAATGTTTGATTCATATGAGCGAGAAAGGGCTTAAGGTACTGATTGATCATAAGTCACATCCAAGTTTGAAGTTTTTGAATTTGAATTTCTGCAAGTATCAAGTGTTTTTGGAAAATAGTGTAGATAAAAGTTTAAAACAAGAAGACATATAAGCAAAGGTATCCTTGATTACATTCATCCAGATGCTTGGGGACCATCCCCTATAGTTTCTCTTGGAGGATCGCCATATTTTGTGACATTTATAGATGATTACTCTAGGAAGGTTTGGGTCTGTTTACTTTAAAAAAAACTGATGTATTTAATACTTTTAAGCAATTCAAAGCTTTGGCTGAAAAGAGCACTGATAGGTCAATCAAGTGTTTAAGGACAAATAATGGAGGTGAGTTCACATCTGTGGAATTTGAGAACATTGCAAGGAAGCTGGGATCGAAAGACATAAAACCATGATTTATACTCCTCAACATAATGGTGATGTTAAATGCATGAATATGAATCTTCTAGAGAGATCAAGGAGCATGCTCAGTAATGCTGAGATGCAGCAGGAATTGTAGGTAGAAGAAGTTCTTACAACATGCTATCTAATAAATCGGTCACCATCAACTGCAATATACTATAAGATTCTAGAAGAGGTATGGATAGGTCATTCGTGTGATTTTTCAAATATGAGAATATTTGGTTGTGATGCTTATGCTCTTATTTCTAAAGATCAACATTCTGAGTTAGATCTTAGATCAAAGAAATATGTCTTTGTTGGTTATGGTGATGGAGTTAAGTGGTACAGACTGTGGGATCATACTGCCCACAAATTCATCATAAGTAGAGATGTAGTATTTGATGAATCCTCACTCTTAAAATCAAAATTGGTAGATGTTGAAGTGAGACAAGAACATGTACCGCAAGTTCAAGAAATTCAGTTGGAAACTCAACCATCTTTAGTAAGGTAGGAGCATGAATAAGTTCCAGAAGAAGAAGATGAAGATGTAGATGCAAAAAATATCCAGGAAACTGAGGATATGCCTCAACCATCTTTGAGGAGATCTTCATGGGTCAGGAATCCTCCTACAAGGTATGACGATTATGTTTCATCTGTGGCTTTAGTTTCTATTGATGGAGAACCTAGTTGTTTTCGGGAAGCAATTAAGGTATCTGTAAGTGCTCAATGGAAGAAAATTATGACAGAAGAAATGGATGCCTTAGAAAGGAATAAAACATGGGACCTGGTAGAACTTCCAAAGGACAGGAAGGTTTTCGGTTGCAAGTGGGTCTACAAGCTGAAAAAGGGTGTTGATGATAAAGTTGAAAGGTATAAAGCAAGGTTGGTAGCCAAAGGGTATTCTCAAAAGGAAGGTATTGATTTTCATGAGATCTTTTCAGTTGCTCATTAGAAGCAAACTCTGAGATGTAGCCCAACACGTGTGGGATCTTTTATCAACTTGTGTTTATTTGTCTTTGTTATTTCTCTTCATTTATTCAATTTCAATCTTTCAAGCATTCAATGAATCTTAATATTTAAGTTAAGACACTTTTCAATTAACATCACATGTAATCTTAGCACTATTTTCAGATCATATCAAGAATGCATGTGTGATTCTAGGAATATGCATGCGTTCTTGCATGTGCACGTTCCTTCACACTCCATTGCCACTTTTTTATCTATCAAGTTCATGCAAGCACCCATAACTGTAAAATGTTAAATAATTATCAAATTTTTTTTTTTTTTTTTAAATGATGTCATAATTAATAATTTATTTAATATCTAAATTTTAATTACTATTTAATTAAATAATTGATATTAAATAATAAAGATATTTTATTTGATATTTTTTAAATAATAATTATGATTTTAGAAAATTATTTAATTTTAACTTATCGTTTAAAAAATAGAATTTAAGTTCATAAAACCATGAATACGATTAAGGAGTAATTGACTAACTCATAAAAGGGTTTTAAGAAGCCTTGAGTTTCACATATTGACTGCATTAAGGTATAATGTTTAATTGAATGTATGTATTGTCATTTGTATTGGAGCATGATTTTAAATTTTAAATTATTAATAAAAAATAAAAATATGAATTATTAAATTTTTTTAATTAATTATATTAAATTTTTTAATAAATTGGTTTTCCATTACTTAATAAAAAAGATTAGAAAGAAAAGCCATTTTCCATGTTAAATTAAAAAACATAGCAAATGAAACTTGAATCTTAATTATGTTTAACGTCAAGGAAATTATTTATAAATTTAAATTATTCAAAGAAGGAAGGACTAACAGAAAGAACCAAGCCTAGTTCGAAGAGCTAAAACCTAAAGCTCAGAAGATTTGTGATAAGAATAAGGCTGGCCGAAAAAAAGGGAGAATAACTCATTTCCAGTGCTTCAATTCGAATAGTACCCCCTGTTCGGATACGTCTCGACCTTGCTGACCTCCCGGTCCTGGGCGGAGGGCGGATTCGTATCCAATGATTTTGTAGGTAGAGGGTGGGAGGGGGGGGCATTATGAGAGAAACTATAATATTCATCCCGGGGCTTTATCCGAGTAATATATAAGGTTTATGGGATCTCCCTTCCTTATCTACTTATTCATTTATGAAGCATCGGGCCCCGAGCCCTCCCTAGAACAACCTAGAGGAAATGAGGGGAGGAAATGACTTACTAATGGATAGATTATGTGGTCTTTATTCCTCATGAGCGGCAGCGATGTGGTCTTTCCCCATGAGCGATAGCGAATGGATGGAGTTCAAGGACCCTTAGACAATGTGGATGATACACTGGCTATTATTGGATGACCGACGGCTAATAGCAATGACCTAGCAATGACCTATGGATGTGATTTCAAAACTAACGATGAAATATTTAAATCAATCTTTTATTTAGGTTTTTTTTCCAACATAAAATTTCTCAAAAAAATACAAAATGTTGATAATCACATCCATCTCCATGCCACTTCAAAAAGGCCTTTCAAAACAAACCCTCAAGTGCTTTATGTATTGTCAACTCTCAAAAAGCACCTCCAAAAACAAAACATATTAGATACATTTAACTTGATATAAAGTGGATTTTCAAGTTTAGCAAAAAAGCACAACCACCAAATAACAAAGAAACCAGTCATAGAAAGAGGTGCAAGAAGAGAGAGGGACCCTCATGACCATCAAGCCATTTCTTGTAATGGATCTTCCCTTCTGGCACCTGAAGAGCTTATTTTAATAAAGCATCTGCCTCCCCATTTTCTTCCCTATAGATGTGAGAAAACTTGATAATGTTGAAAGATTTTTTAAGTTCCAGGATCCTGACCATCTAGCCCATAAGAGAAGTGATTTGTAGATTTACCCTATAATTCAGCTAATCTATCACATTTTTTGAGTCTCTCAAGACTTCGAGATGATTAATTCCCAACCGAGTTGCCAAGATTAAGGATGCTCACACTCTGAGAAGTTCATCCCTTGTGTTTGTGCCCGGTCCACAATTGAGAGTCCACTTATAACCAATGTTTCCAGAAATCTTTAGAACTCCCCCAACCCCACTCAAAATCTCATTTTATTGAGTTGCACCATCCAACTAACCAACTAAAGTCAGGGTAATAACAAGTGTCTTTTTTTATTCTAGTGCTCTTTCCTTTCAGAGGGCGTTGATCAATTTTTTTCCCAACATCCCTCTAATTTTAATGACAACCCCATGAATAGAGGGAATACGAGATTCAAATAAACACTTATTTATTTCCACCCAAATAAACCAACAGGCGAGTGAGGGAAGAGTATTAAAAACCTTCTCCTTTTTCAACCAAGTGTCAAAACAATTTGTGAATGAGCTGCCACCCCATGGTGTACTTAGACTATAAGTTGTATGTAAAATATGCCACAGTTGGAGGGTAAAAGATCAATTTACAAACAAGTGAAGAACAGTCTTAGAGTCCATGTAGCATGAAGTGCATCAAATCGGGCCTTCCCAGTCTTTTTTCTGAAGATTTTCCCAAGTTAAAATTTTATTCTCCACGAAAAGACAAGTGAACAATTTGATTTTAAAGGGTATATCCTACGACCACAGTAGCCTCCTCTACCCTGCAATTTGTTGTGGCCAAAATTTCTTTGCCGATGCATTATAAACATTTTTTACAGAGAGAGTACCTGATTGGTCACCACTGTTCCAAATTAATATGTCATCTCTAGGATGGAGGTGGATACTCGATTCAATGAGATCCTTACAAAAGGAATTCCATTCAATATCCAAAGACCTAGATAGTCCCAAATCTAAGTTGTTTTTCCATTGATCAGTTATAAACCCCATAGAAATCTAGGCCTTGGCTTGAAAAAGATAACGAATATTTTTATTCTTTAAGGCCACCAGAAGATCCTGGGAGAGTAATGAGGAATAATCGATGCCTATAATCTTGTCTTGTCTAATTAAAACTGAGTTCCCATTACCAGGATTCCATCTTAGCCAGTGACTGATGAGAGGAAGATATTTCAACAATTTTTTCCAAATCTGCGAAGCCAAAGGATGAATAATCGTGGTTGATCTAAGACAAGTTGCCATAGAACTATAGGGGAGATACTTATCCTTGATCACCATGTGAAAAATATCTTCTTTCATCAGAAAACGCCATAAGGAATTTGCATCCAAGGCATGGTTAAAATGGAAGATATTCCTAAGGCCCCAACCTCCTAAGGACTTCGGCTTAACAAGCATCTCCTAGTTGCAAAGGTGAAAATGGTGTCTAGAACCACCACTCGACTAGAGGAAATAGAAAATCAATTGACAAATCTTAGAGAGCACAAAAATAGGGATGGCCACTAAGGCCATCCAATAAATTGGTTTGGATTCTAAAACCACCTTTACAAGAATGAAACGACCCCCTAGTGATAACCATCGGTTGCACCAGTGACTAGTCATGTTTTCAAATTTGACAATAATCCATCTCCAATCCTTGAAGGTTGATTTCTATGCTTTTATGAAGTACCCCAAGTATATAAAACCTTCATACATCTCAACAAAATTGAATGTAAAAGCTTCCTTAATCTTTTCCAACACTTCCCCTTGTATACCTGAGTGGTGGAAAGTTGATTTATTTAAATTTAATTTTATCCCCGAGGCACAACAGAAAAGATTCAATAGTGATTTAATCACCATCCACTCCACAGGAGAATCCTTTGTCATGATAAGGATGTCATCGACAAATATATGATGTAGAATTTTTATAACCCTCGAGACCTTCACCCCATCAAACTTCCCTTTGATTGAACTTTCTTCAACAGTAGGCTAATACTTTCCATGACTAAAATGAACAGTAGTGGCGAAAGAAGGCAACCTTGTATTAAACCACGTTCACTCTTAAAAAATGGGGAAGTCTCACCATTTATCAGAACAACAAAAGAGGAGATGACTACACAACTCATAATCCAATTTATAGAAGATATACTAAAGCCAGTTTGGACAAGAATTAAGCGTAAAAAGTCTTAGTTTACACAGTCGTATGATTTTTTTAAGTCCATCTTTAAAATTATTGCCTTTAACTTTTTTACTTTTATACTATGTAGACAGTCTTATGTCATGCTAATGACGTCCAAAATCTGTTGGCCTTTTAAAAAACCAAGTTGCTCGCTTGACATCGCCCTTGAGAGAACAAGCTTGACTATTTGCAATCACCTTTGCTATCAATTTATAGCATAAATTACAGATTGCAATGGGTATGTAGTCTCCAAACATCATTGTTTTATTCTCCTTTGGAATAAATGCCATGAATTTTGAATTAATAGAACTTTGCACCTTTCCTCTGATCTCAGATTCCTCCACTAGTTCCAATAGATCATCACCAAGAAGGTCAAAAAAATGAGTAAAAAATTCAACCGTCCAGCCATCCGAGCCTGGGATTTTGTCTTTTGTGAAAAGATTTAAGACATCCAAAATTTCCAATTTTGTGCAAGGTCGATCAATAAATAAAGAGTCCTTCATTGTGACAAATCGAGAGAACAACCAGGCAATATTTACTTGGTTTGTTGGGGGGGTGTAGGCATCAACTTCAAACATACATTTGAAGTTCCTTTTTGCCTCTTTTTTAAGAGCCTCTTGCCCCTTATGAATCTGGCCATTCTCATCTAGTATCTCCCAGATGTGTTTCTTTTTCCTTCTAGTGATGGCATAGTTGTGAAAAGATCTTGTGTTCTAATCGCCACATTTCATCCAAATTTCTCTACTTCTCTGTCTCCAGAGTTCCTCATATTGGAGAAGGATTGCATTTCGTTCTTCCTCCAAAGATTTTAAGTGAAAGTCAGTTGTCGAGCCTTTCCCATCCCTCTGCAATTCCATGTATGCCACCCGAATCTCCTCCTCCATTGTTTCTAGTCTGAGAAATTTTGCATGCCATAGTAGCCTTGCCCAGGTTTTTATCCTAGTCTTTAGCACTTTTAATTTCCACACAAATATGTGTTGGAAATCAGTTTCCACCAAGAAACCAAGATCCAACTAGACCTCTTTCACAATAGATGTGAAATCTTCCTCCACCAACCAGGTCAGATTTAACTTAAAAGGATAGGCCACCGGAAAAATATGAAAATCAAATTAGGCAATCACAGGTGTGTGATCCAAGAAGTATGGAAATTCCACCCATGATCGGTACCTGCCCACTTCACTTAGTAAATTTTCCGAAACTAAAATATGATCCAAGCTCTTTGATATACTATCAACTCTTGTTCTTTCATTTCTCCATGTTGGTTAGGTTGGTGAGATAGCACCTAAGCCATTCTCATTGTGCAAAATCGCAAGTTGTTTTTTACTTCGATTAGAGAAAATTCACATTTCAAATATAAGCTTTAACATGTGAATGTTGGAACACCGGTAATTTAAAACACGAGGAAAATAATTTTTTAGATATCTCAAACAGAGATTCAATAGGTGGTACGTGCTCATGTATACTGTAAAGCTTTACCGATTTCATTTCGGCTTAGAATGATGATCATATTAAGGCTCTTTTTTTCATAGTCATAATTATTTCCAGTATCCCGTTTTTCGGTTTTTTTAATAGCCATTCTATTTTAATTTGTCTAAAACAATTAATTTGTCCAAAATTCTCTGTTCATTCACCCATTTCCCATTTATATAAGAGAATATGGGACATCGGTTTTTTTTCCTATTTTTTTTTTTTTTTTCAATTTTCCAAAAATAGGTGAAAAGAAAATACAAATGTGTGCTTCGTCTTAAGAGGTCACAAGTATACCTTCGTAGACTTTGCCAGTCAAATTGTTGGGTGGAGGAGGTCTCATACACCAATTTGGTGTTTGTCTTGGCTGTGACCTTAAAAATAGATTAATAATAATAATAATAATAATAAAATATGACGTTACAGACACAAACTCAGTCTGATTTTCTTCGAATGGTGAAGATCATCACAGAATCTACTCAACCCTTGCATTTTATCCCAATTGATCACACTAAGAAAAGAGGGACAACATATGCAAAGGCACCCTCACTTGATTACACATGAGATCTCTGGTTCTCTTATGCAAGATCTCTATATGTGTGAGCATAGAGGATACCTAGATCTTAGACATTTAGATATAAAGTAAATATCGAATGAATGAATAATGAAATCACTCGTCCTTTATTTATACAAACATAGCCGATACAACCAATGGCTACAAACCTACAAATGACGGTAAAAGCAACGATTCAGGGTGATAGCATGGACTCCACTATCATTATCTCATCTTAGATGGTCCTTTCGGAGATATGGGGACCAAAATCGACCTAATGAATATAAGGACAGACAGACAAACTCTGACATATACAAATGTGGAGCTACTTTAAGTGTCCCACCACACTTTAATCATAATAGGCATTCCCAACAAGGAAGATACAAGGACATTCACCACGGGTGCATCCTTCCCAACTATTATCACTATCATTTGTTTGCCAACACAAAGAGTCTGGGAGAGACTTTGATTCTGGGAAAGGAATATGTTGGAAGCATCGTTCAATATCTGATCCTTTCATAGGTGTAGAAGACTGCCAACAAAATTTCCCTTGGAAAATTGATTCCACTTTATAATTCAACGGAATCTGCTTAGTGATCTGTTTGATTCTGCGTCCTTCATGATCATGCTGGAGAAAATTTTGTGTGATATATATTGGCGATTCCAAGGTTGAATATTTTCTGCCGAGATGCCTTAACTTAAATTTAAACCATAAATTCTTTTGATGTGCAGTTATCATATCACCTTGCAGATGGAGGATGAAATTAGCTCATCATTGTTCCCACTCGACTCTTGGACAAAACTTATCCAAGAATACTTTTGTTCATACTAACCACTTTTGTTGGCAAAGGGTGGTAGGTTGTCCACTAATAATAATCTCTCCTCGCTCTCGACAGAACTGGAGAATTAACAGGTAGATGGACCAAGTTGAATAATTAGGGCCTAAATCAACATAAAATAATTATTTTCCATCTTCTTATGCAGTATCAATCCATACATAATTTAGCATTTTTAATTTATGGTAGGCATCATCAAGGTCATAGAATGTTTTCTTCTCCCATCTTTCTAAGATTTCAATTTTTAGTGGAGAAGTCAATTTTTCTTTAATTAAGGTGATGGCCAATTGTCACTCGACTACTTATCTTCTAGCGAATTCAAGGAACTCATTGCGTTCCTGTTTAGACATGGGATCCTTGAAAATTATTTTCTTACACTTAGCAAAAATTGCATGTTTGATTCCTCCTCTTTTATCTAGAGAATTCAATGAGGCCCCTGGAGAGAAAATTTAGATCCTGTCAATTTTTTTTTAAGCTCCTGCTTAAAACATGTTGAATTATGTCTGACGACTCTCCGTGGTTAGCATATCAACAACACAATTTAGTTTACCAACTTTATAAATTATATCAAAAACAATGTTCTACAACCAGAGAAACCATTTCATAATTTTGGAGCTATTTTCTGCCATGCTATTTTTTTTTTTTGAAGATGCCTGGCATAATCTTCAAATATGTTCTAATAATAAATATGACAGGATTTAGATACAATTTGAAATGATTTACAGTTTTCTTAAATACAAGAATTTATTTATGGTTGGAGGGATAATTTAGTTCAACCCCTTTAAAATAACCAAATGCATATCCACAAATTTCTTCAAGACTATTTAGTTTTTCTATCAAAATTCCACCTGAAGAATTATTTGATGCAATTGTCACAATGATCAATTATCGTTTCTCTTGGGGTAGAGACAAGGCTGGTAACTGCTGAACTTTCTCTTTTATTTTTCTGACATCTTTTGTCATTTCTTCATTCGATCTTATTGGATTTTTCTTCAATCTTTGGTGGAGCAAATGAACATTCTCGACTTGACATTTGTAAAATGGTCTGATGTAGTTTAGGCACCCAAGGAATCTTTGAAGTCGTGTCTTGTCAATAATTTGATCAAGAAAATGAGAAAAATATTTAAGACATGTTCCTGTAAAACTACTTGACGTTTATTGATTCTAAACCCTAAGAATTTAATATCAGTCTTTCCTATTTCCATTTTTCTTTTTGAGATTACAAGACCATGTTGGAAGACTAACTGATAAAATATCTGCAAATGTTTGAGATGTTCTTGCAGATTCTTAGAGCATACCAAGATATCATCTATGTAAACTACTACTCATGAATGATTTCTGAAGACATCTTCCATCATTTCTAAAATTTTAATGGGGCATTGTTAATTCCAAATGGAAGCACTTTCCATTGATACTGACCATGTGGAACAATAAAGGATGTCTTATATTTGTCTCTTTCCTCAATACCAATTTGATGAAAACCAAATTTAAGATCAAACTTGATGAAGATAGTACAACCTGATATTCTTTACAAAAGATAAGACTTATTTGGGAGAGGATACCTGACTGGAAACAAGACTTTATTCAGAGGCTTATAATCAACTACCAGCCTTGGCTTTCCTCTCTTTATTTCAGAGTGTTTATTAACAACAAAAGATTTGCAATCCCGGGGACTCTTACAGGACTCAATGAGACCTTTAGACAAAAGATCGTTGATTTCATTAGCACACAATTATCTTTTAGAAGGAGTCATTACTATAGCTTATTCCTTTTGAGGAACTGTATTTTTTAATGGGTCAAATGACAAGGATATCAAATATTTCTCTCGACTCCACAATGCATTAGGAATTTTAGAGGTGCAATATTTTTCAATCTTAGTAGATATTTTAGCAAGGGATTTGTCTTTATGAGTCTCTGCATACGCTATGCACATTACCATCTTAAATATTTCTGCTAGATGGATATGTGCAGGTATGGATTATTTGGGTAAGGCTTTGCATTTTTTATTTCTTTGGTGATACAGGAGATAGGTTATGATTCAACCATTGATTATACATTTGAAAATCATATTTACAGAATCTATATAGACTGGACTAACTTTGGTATGAACTCAGAGCCTAAAATATAATCTTCACTAATGCTATCTAATATTCTCAAGGAGAGTGTATCTTTCTGACCTGCAATGTAGATG
>ML792681.1:45818-109088 GCA_009831015.1 Picea engelmannii
ATGTTGATTCAGATATGGCAGGTGATAAAGACAGCAGGAGGAGCACCACAGGGTATGTTTTTACTATAGGTGGAACAACAGTAAGTTGGATTTGAAAACTGCAAAAGGTTGTTGCACTTTCAACAACAGAGGCAGAGTATGTTGCTGCTACAGAGGCTAGTAAAGAGATGATTTGGTTACAAAGGTTTATGGAGGAATTGGGAAAGAAGCAGGAGAACATCAGGTTGCACTGTGACAGTCAGAGTGCCATTAACCTTGCAAAGAAATCATCCTTCCATTTGAAGAATAAGATTATATAGTTGAGCTACCACTTCATAGGATCCACCTTGGAAGATGGACAATTGAAGCTGGAAAAGATACACACTAGCCAGAATCTTGCAGACATGTTAACAAAGGGAGTAACCAGGGAGAAACTGAGTTCTTGCTCAGTTTTAGTTGGTCTTCAAGAATGAATATGAAGATGAGAAATTTGTCAGGTCCAAGAAGGTTCAGAGTCCATCATATACAGCAGCAGTGGAGTTGTTGAGATCAGTCTCCAAGTGGGAGATTATTGGTTGTGGAGCCTGATTATCTTCCTGATTTAGAGGTCTTTTACTTTCAACTTTATTTATGCCCCATGAAGTATTTACACCCCAGAAGTATGTACACTCTTCCACGCGGGGGAGTGCAGAGGGGGCATACCCCCTCTGCGGGGTTCGGGGGGGCTATCCCCCTGGCTGGGGGCAAGCGGGGGTTCGGGGGTGAAGCCCCCGAAGCAAAAATTGCCTTGTTAAAAGTATATTGTAATTTCATTGTAAATCTGGACCGTTCATTATAAGGTTGCAGATCTAATGATAGAGATTATGTTAGGGTTTTTTTCCCTAGAAGGAAACCCTCTTTTATGAGGGAAATGTATTGTGGCTATGTATGTTGGCGAGTATTGTATTCTGAGTGAGGAGACTGTGAGAGAAAGAAGAGGAAGTTACATCGGGTTTTGCTGTAGGTTGTATCCCTTCATTTTGCTGGATAATAATAAAGAAAGGACCTGGCAATTTCTCTGGTGGACGTAGCCCACACTGGGTGAACCACGTAAATCTGTGTCTCTCTTGTATTGTGTATCTTTTGTGTTTTGTTTCCGCATTTGTTTTATTTTATTGCTCCACGGTCTTGTTTTTCCAACAGTACTACCCGACTACCCAGGTACTAGAGAGTATCTTCCCGAGTGTTGTTCTTGGTGACACTATAGCAGTTAGGCGGCTGATCAGTTTATCTAAAGAGGGCTTCAGGTAATCTAGGTCGATCCATACATAGGTGTTTTCTGATGCACTACCACTCGAAGGGGTACCAACAGGGGTTACAAGGGTGGCCAACAGATGTGCGCTTAAGTACCACTTGTATTTATTGCATGTATGAATCCCTCAACCGTGGGTTTATGCACAAAACGACAGATCTTTGTGGCTTAAAGACATGAGAATATGTCTCTACCCTAAAAACAAATTTAACCTAAACTTTCTACCAAGGAAAGTGCTCTGATAGCACTTGTAATATAACCAATATAAAATGTATGAAGAATAGAAATAAAATGCTAATAATGGTAGAATAATAGTAATATAACCAGAACATTCACCACAATAACACTGAAATGATATGAGAATAATAACAGAAATAACACTTTGAATCTGAAAGAAATGTTCACGGGCCTCTTCGAGGGGGCAACCTCCAGTTGAGCATAGCTCTATTACAATAATATTCAAGTTAGGGTTCTCATACCCTCGACTCCTATTTATACTAAAAAGAAGCATCTATAGGAAGATCCTTCTAGAAGCGGAAGCTTTTATTAGGTCTTCTTACATCTGCCTTATTCTATTTTATTGAAAGGCCTTATTAATATTGACCTTTATTACATCTAAATATATTGTTCTACCTATGTGTGGGTTAGGACCCTAACAATGATAATGATTCTTTACAAAATTTATGACAATGGACAAAGTGAAAAAAATGGGAAAGTTATCAATTTTAGAATGACGAAGAAGTTGACTGGAACAATATATTTCCTAGATGAAGGTTATTGACGCAACACCCCTACCTCGACAGTTTTTTCTTGACCTCTCGGTCTAAGGATCGTTCTTAATCTCCCCTTTGAATCAAAATGACTCTTTGATTCCCAACTGGAATCTTCACACTTGTAACCATAGGTCCTTCTTAAGAGTTATGCATGTGCGAACAAGCACTAGGTGTGAACTCTTACCCACGTGACCAACCGATGTGACCACAACCTTTTCCCCAAAAAGAGCACATCGGGTTTCGTGACTTCGCGATTCCCGTTGTTGATTTCCCCAACTCCTTTTGATCCCAAAACCTCGAAATGGGCTAATGGGCTTCTAGCTCCTCCCTTAAATCCCTCTGATGTGATCCTCTACCACAACCTAGGGCCCAACCTCCAAGTGCGTCGGAATTTCACAACTCAGGAGTTCATGATACATGGCTCCTCCTTTTCCCCGAAGTTTGAACTCACGACTTCTTTATGGAGGATTGACGATCTAGATCCTTCTACGATCTGACGGCCCAGATCCTGCCGAGATGTCATGAATTAGAATTTCGCGATTCTTGCCTTCACGTTACAACCTTCTCCACACCCTGAATTCTGAAATGTCAAAATTAAAGTACTAGATCAACGACTCTTGTTGATCCAGTTATGACAGCTATTCTCCCTCCCGAGCTTCCTAAACGCTTAAAGGCAATCTCCTTAACCCTTCCACTGATCTGCGAGATTCAACGGTCCATGGAAAATCGGTAATTCTCCCTTCAATAATGTCAACCGTTTGTTCAGGTTCTTGATAACTCCTGGCCAAATAACTTGGTGTATTTTTTTTTTCTAAACTTGATTTCTACTAGGTGACTTCAACCCTCATCTTCCCTTTGAATGATTCAAAGTCTCTATCCCTCTTGAGCTTAGTTCTATCTGCAAACTCAGAGATCTCTTAAGGGGTCACGTGCACGTACTCCTTGCAGCCTTAAAAAATAATCAATGATTATTTGATGTCTTCTTCTTTTATGCATTCCTTGCGACAAAATTATTCAACCACTCCTTGGTTGGAAAAGTGTAAGACTCCAACCAACATGCACACTCCTTGCACGGATCTATGCTATACCTGCACTTCTGCTGATATGAGGACAACAATATCTCTCCTGAGCTTCTCTGAGATAAAACTCAAAAACTTGTCAATGCCCTCCTTGCGGAATTTCACTACACTCCTTGCAGGGATTATCAGGATGATAAACAATTGAAACTCATTCTCTCCCTCTCACAGACTTCATACATTCAACATGAAATCATACATACACACAGTATTGAAACAAATGCATAAAAATTTAAAAAGCATATAAGCAAACTGTAAACATACCATTAAAGAGATGCAAACAGTAACCATCAATACACCATGAAATGGAATCAAAGCATTCTTATATTAATTCCAGTGCTTATGTACATGGATTCAATAGCAACAACTATCTGCTTATACAACTCTCTATTATGTTCTCCTATTCTCTTGCTCTACAACTTACAATTATAATGAGAATAATCATCCTATACAATACATGTGAGGGAGATATCTAGAGTTTCCCCTCTTACAACTCTAAGCTATCTAATCGAAATTAAGTCTACAACTACTTTTTATTTAGTACATTAAATGCCTCCAATAAACATATGAGAGAAACCTCTCAAGATCTGTGTTACAACCTACAAATCATAAAAGAAAAAATATCTTCCCAGATATTACGTTAATGTTTTATCTTTTCAAATTCAAAATATTCTCAAAATGTGCACTAGTGCATATCCAGTTTTCCTCCTCTTGCGTGCACTTACTTGCCAACGATGCTCCTACATTAGTTATTGAGTGTCCACAAATGAGAATAATATCAATGCCCTGTATAAAAGCTTCTTCGGTTCTTGCTCGATTTTCTTCTACTAATCATTGAAATCAACCTTTGGCCTTGATTTGCATAAGGAAAAGTGCAGAAATGGGTGAGTGATTTGTAAACTTCCATGAATATTACACTCAAATAGTTTGTCACAACAAATCTTAAACTATTTTGAAATATTAGATTTTGTAGTTTATTTCCTTAGATCTCGGATCAGTAAAATACTAGCTAAATTCTTGAATTTACGAAATAAATGAATTAAAGAAATGAAAGAAATAAGAAAAAAAACACTCCATTCACCCACAAGTGAACACAACATATATCCTGGGAAACCCTATATGGGAGAAAACCTACCTAGAATGTGAGGCATACACTTTTCTCTCTTTTCTTCAGTTATGGAAATGTAAGTACAAAGAGAGACACTCACTATGGATTTTCCTTTGAAACTATGGTTTGAAAAATTTCTACAGAATATCCAACCTCCTTTATTATTTTCTAAAAATACCACTCCTTGGATGCTCTGCTCAACTATGGAACAAGTACAATACAAAATAATGGAACCCATTCTCCTCTTAGTGGCCCAACATTTAACAGAGCCCAATAACCATCTAGGGTTAAGGTTTTGACTTCCACAACCCTCAATTAGTGATAAGGTTTGGACATTCTTGAATATTTCTTGAAAATCCACACATGTCTAGCCCCACATGTTTGAGTAATGGGGATTGGTGTGGAATCCACTTGTACGATGGTGGTCAACACGATAGGTCATCTTATGGGAAGAAACTTTTGCATATGAGTTGCGATTGAGGTATTTTAGGCACCATTGGAAATGTCTTGGAGTGTTGAACACCATTAAGGGTGTGTGTAGAAGTTTCAAACATTGTAACCCCCACAAATGATATTTAATACCTCAAAATGGCTATGGACACTAATTTTCCAAACTAGGATCTGCCACTAAAATATCCATACAAGACGATTCCTCCAACTTTTTCCACCTAGAAACTACCAAGATAGATGACAAATTATATGATGATCCAATCTAGATCAGTGAGTTGTGAACTTTTGGTTGTTATAACTTTCAACTCCAAACATATAATCGAATAAGAGTACAGGCATTGGAAATTTGTTTCATATGAGAATAGACAAGAAGATTCATGTTTGCTAAATGTTCTTCTAGTTACTATAATATTCATGTTTGGTAAATGTTCTTCTAGATAATAAATTTCTTTACTAGGTAGATGTGGCGAAATTTGAGTGGGTCGTGATTGCAAACGTGTGATAAATGCGTGTTCTTGATGTTGAACATTAACCATACATGATGAATGTAAATGTAGCATGTAAAGAGTGACCGCAAATATCAGTTACTCAGTACACCAATGCATATTAGGTTTTCTAAATACTTTCTTCAACTCCATGTACATGATTGTGCATCTCAAATTTTAGGAAATATTCCCAATATATCAATGTTTAAGTAATAATGGATACGCTTGGGAATACCATAAATTTTAGATTCAAGTCATTTTGGATTTAAGTCATGTAAATATTTTCATGAAAAATAAATGTTCTTAATACTTTACTTATCTTACTTTTGTTTACATATTTTAACATGTAGATGGTGTGGAAATTTTTTTCCTTGTATTTTAAAGATATATTCCATTACCATTTCATTTTGTTGTAAGTTCTCTCTAGTTTATGCAGAAGTTTTCTTTTTCCTCTAAATATTTTACTATAGGGTTTTTGTTATTTTTTGTCTAATATGTATATATGACACTAATGTAATGTTGTTCTCACCAAATTTTAAATGTAATAAAAAGAAATAAATGGGTTATCACCTAAGGTAAATGATATTATTTTTTTATAAATATGGTTTGATCATCAAAAAATCTGATATAAGTTATGAATTATGTGGTTTGAAAAAAAGTAGGGCAATATAAACTTAACTCGGAAGGGGTTGACCCACCTATTCTTTGAAATGGCCTAATGACCCAATGTTTAAGAAGTGACCAATGGCCTTGGGTTGGGAGTGACCAAATAAAGAGGTCAAGGATTTTCCTTTCAAGAATTGTGAAGTTTGAAAAATGGACCAATGCTTAGGAGGAGGCCAATGGGATACTATTTTTTTTTTTTTTGATATCGAAGTCTTTACCCACTATGTTTCAAAATAGTTTAAAATCTAAAAACAAGTCAAAGTTTGAAAATCCTCTCAAGTTTCATAAGTGGCCAAAGTTCGGAAGAGGCTCAATGGCCTTAAGATTGAAATACACCAAAGTTTAAAGGAAACCTAAAGTTCATATACAAGCTATTAATGAAAAAGATTCCAAAGTTGGAAATTACCTCAAAGTAGAAATAGGCCCAAAGTCTTGAAAGGGGTCCAAGTTCAAATTTACCTCTATGTGCAAAGGTGCTTGAAATCTCATAATGGGTTGAAATTTGAAATTACCCTCAAGTTTTAAAGTGGTTTAAGTTTGAAAATGGGTGAAAGTTTTAGATCAACTAAATTTTCAAAAGTGGCCAAAGTTTCAAAATGACTCGATAGTTCGAATTACCCCAATGATTGAAAAATAGTCAATGCCCAATGTTCAAAGGGTGGTGATACCCAATATGCTAAAGATGGCCAAAGGGTTAAAGATTCAAAGTACATTGATGGATGATGTTTAAAGGAGGCTTAATATACTTGTTTCAAAAGGCTCCAAGGATTCAATAGTTTAAAAAAACATGCTATCCAAGGTAACTCAATTGATTGATGTGCAAAGTGGTTTTAAAGTTATTGTATGGAAATAGGCCAAGTTCAAAAGGAAGGCCCATTGTTTGAGAATGGCCCAAAGTTTGAAAATGGCTCAATCAGTTGTCTTCAGAGGGCTTCATGGCTTAGTTCAAAATTGGGATGATATTGAGAAATATGCCAATGGTACAAAGGACCCATTAAAGTTCAAAGAGGGGTCATTACCATTAGTGAAAATGAGCCTAATGTTATAAAAGATATGATATTTGAAATAATTCAATGCCTTCATGTGATATGACTTTGACCGTTGTTGAAAACAGAACAATTGTCGTGTGGTGGAAAATATATTGTTAAAAATAAATAAACCAAGTCTAGAACCAAAATCTTGCTTTGCACATAACTCAAACATAAAAGTTCAATTGGTGTTGAAATTTAAGGTGGAAGTTTGTAGGGATAGTATCTATGAAAATGATCTCGAGCTTAGGTTTGTAGATTCAACACCGAATTGCCAAAACTTAGCAAAATATATATTTTTAGAGAAAAACATTGTAATTTTTACCAACAACCTTGTTTATGATGAAATTTGGATAGGAAGGATGGTGGGAAGGTAGAAGAAATCCTAGAAAAAATTGTGAATGTATTCCAAGGGATTCTTAGTTAAATTGATAAAATGGGTACAAATCCAATATTCTTGGAAACTTTTTGGTAGTCTTGGAAATCGTATAATAAAGAAAAGTGTCCTAAAACAAAGAATTTGGAAAACAATATCCAAGTCAACATTTCACCTTCTCATAATTTGGATAAATTTGTCCTTGTGAAAATTTCACATATATTTATGGTTTGAATGATAATGATTCTTTCCAAAATTTACAATGGACAAAGTGACAAAATGGGAAAGTTATCATTTTTAGAACAACGAAGAAGTTGTCTGGAACAATATATTTCCCAAATGAAGGTTATTGAGTGTCCACAAATGAGAATAATTTCAATTCCCTGTATAAAAGTTTCTTTGATTCTTGCTCGATTTTCTTCTACTAATCATTGAAATCAACCTTTGGCCTTGATTTGCATAAGAAAAAGTGTAGAAATGGGTGAGTGATTTGTAAACTTCCATGGATACTCCACTCGAATATTTCTTCACAGAAAATATTAAACTATTTTGAAATATTAGATTTTGCAGTTTATTTCCTTAGATCTCGGATTAGTAAATTACTACCTAAATTCTTGAATTAAAGAAATGAAATAAATGAGAAAAAGAGCACTCCATCCACACACAAATGAACAAAAAATATATCATGGGAAACCCTATATAGGATAAAACCTAGCTAGAAGGTGGGGCATGTGCTCTGCTCTCTTTTCTTCAGTTATGGAAATGCAAATACAAAGAAGGAGGCACTCACTATGGATTTTCATTTGACACTATGGTTTGAAAAAATGCTACAGAATATCCAACCTCCTTTATTATTCTCTCAAAATACCACTCCTTGGATGCTCTGCTCAACTATGGAACAAGTACAATACAAAATAATGGAACCCATTCTCCTCCTAGTGGCTCGATATTTAATAGAGCCCAATAGCCATATAGGGTTAGAGTTTTGACTTCCTTAACCCTAAATTAGTGATAAGGTTTGGAAATTCTTTAATATTTCTTGAAAATACATACATGCATATCCCCACACGTTTGAGTAATGGGGATTGGTGTGGCATCCACTTGTACCATGGTGGTCAACACGAAAGGTCATCTTATGAGAGGAAAATTTTGCATATGAGTTGCAATTGATGCACTTTATGCCTCGTTGGAAATGTCTTGGAGTGTTGAACACCGTTAAGGGTGTGTATATAAGTTTCAAACATTGTAAGCCCCAAAAATGATGTTTAATACCTCAAAATGGCTATGGAACCTAATTTTCCAAACTAGGAACTGCCACTAAAATATCCATACAAGACGATTCCTCCAACTTTTTCCACCCAGAAAGTACTAAGATAGATGACAAATTATATGATGATCCAATCTAGATCAGTGAGTTGTGAACTTTTGGTTGTAATAACTTTCGACTCCAAACATAAAATCAAATAAGAGAAAAAGCATTGGAATTTTTTTTCATAGGAGAATAAATAAGAAGATTCATGTTTGGTAAATGTTCTTCTAGTTACTATAAAATAATTGCATAAAAAAGCCTCTAAGATTGATTTGATGAGGCAAATTGTTAATGCATGTGACCCTTGAAGTATATTAAACTTGGGGAAAGAGGTTTATGATGTAGTATGATCATATGAGATGAAAAAATGACTAAGGATGATTTCATATGGTGTTTTCACAATGGTGTAATATAGGCACAATTGGTTAGGCAAGAGCATGCAAATGCAAGTCATTTATGAACTACTGGGTTGAATATTTTACCATGGATGGCTAAGTATGCATAGTAAATTTGACTTAAAATTCAAATATGACAAGGGGAAAGGGACTGAGATTATTGGTGCCCTTAGCAAGAATTACATGTAATGCATTTGTTTACAATCATCGTATGAAAGTATATTTGCAAAGAAGAGTTGTGAATGCTCTTGATTATTGATCACAATATGATATAAATTATTGGTAGAGGAAATTTTCCAAGAAGAGGAGAACATGTCATGCATACATGTGATGGATAAATTATTTAATGGAAAATGTATGTGTGTTTATAAAGATTGTAGATCATGATGTGAATATTTAATTATCATAAATGTACCATTGAAATCCATGTATGTGGTGGTTATCATTGTGGTTGGGATATGACCCAATAACTTATGTGTAATGAATGTGAAATGAATGGTGAACTTCATCTTGATACGAAGTTGCTAATGATGAAGGATCCAATTTTTCTTAGGTTGGGTATACCCAAGGAAAGGTAGAGAAATCTATTAAGATTTAGATAGAATCTAAGAACATCTGAAGATAACCTAGAATCTGCAAGTTCTTAAGAATGGAGTAGCACCAAGAGGTAAACATGGCTAGTAGTACAATTATGACCACAAAGGAGTTTCTTACCTTAGCTTTCTAATTTTCTTTTAGAAAATCCATGTGTTATCCAATGTAGAATATATACATGTGTATATGGGTTATGCATTTCTTCTTAGGAGAGAAAAGTGTAGCTGATGTTTCACTTGCATGTGACTAGCATTATGCTCATGAATTGGATCTGTAGTGAATTTTGGAGACCCTTGCTAGGCACAGGAATTGGGAAGGAGTTTTCTTAACTCATCTCTTGCTATGCATTTTTTATTCTTTGGTTTGAGAAATGGTATATTGTGAAAATATTTAAAGCATAAGAATGTGGATAAAAGAAAGAGATAAAACATGTTGGAATGCATATACACAAGTAAAAATATTGAATGATAAAAATGTAGTACTGTGGATATAGACAGGAATAGGAACATATGCTACAACATATGTAATAAGTGTGGTATGATGACTAATCATGGCTACTACTAGTTGTTTAAACATGGGAGAATAAGGAAACGAAGATACTTGTGAGTGAGGAAATTTTTTGGGTTAAAATTTTCCATTGGGATAATTTCCCATCTTTTTTGTTCCAAAAAATGTTTTACCAATTTCGATTTTTTCCAAAAAAGATTCACCCAAATTATGTAGGATAAAATTATTTTACTCTAAAAGTTGAATATAAAATCTTTAAAATCTTTAGAAATTATATATCTTTAGAGAAACTATATAAAATCTTTAGAAATTTGAATATTTTTACAAAAATATTACCAAATATTTTATATTTGTCATTTTAATAATTAGTAAGATTCTCCAAGGTTTATACACCTTAATATAAGTATGGATCCTTAAATTTTCCGTCGTTGTCAAGAAGTTGGGGAAGGGATGTTGTAATCTCCCATGAAGCATCACTTGAGTAGGTAACATTAAATATGTTAATGTATGGCTTGGTTTGACAAATCCTTTTGGTTTCTTATTGTCGTGGAGTAGTTGAGATCATATCTTTAACTATCTCTATTATTGTGCTTTGTTGCTAGTTCTTAGGATCTAGTTGAGATTTTATCTATTAGTTTGTTGAGTTAGTTCTCTTGTTGTAAAGCTATATAAGCCTATGTTTTCTGATGAAAATGCAGTTAGAGAAAAAAAAAATTCGCATTTATTGTGTTGAAATTTTCTTTTATGTGGGGTGTCTCGCGTCATTAGTATCAAAGAAGATGTAACAACATTTTCCCTCTCTCCTAAGAAGATTGAGGGCCAATGCTTATGCTATTGGAATGAATGATAGAGATTATCATATGTACTTAGCATATCACATTATTATTTGTATTGTAGGAGATTATTATTATGGTTTAGTGTGACGAATCCTTTCAGTATTCTATTCTCATGGAGTAGTTGAGATCATATCTCCAACTATATTTATTATTGTGCTAAGTAGCTAGTTTGAAGATATGGGTGGCCATTGAAATCCACCTAGATTAATCCTCCCACTTTAGGAAGAAATGGTCTCCATTGCATTGAGTTCCCCCATCAGAAGAGGAAATTTTTGTTGAATTTGGCCTAGGGTGAGCCACTTTCCTTGATGTAGGAGCTTCCCTGCTTTGACAACACAATAAATATTAAGCTTTTGTTGGTGAGTACCCTTGACCTGTGTGTCCACGATATGATCAGTAGATGCATGTTCCATGCATTTAGGGTTGATATCTATTGGTTTCAACTATTCTTCTATCTCTGAGGTGTCCAATAATGGTGGAAAGTATGGTCGAAGGAAGTACACATTAAACATTAGGTACAAGCCAAGGAAGGGGGGAATGTTGAGCTCAAAATCATTGCCACCCATAGCCTTGGTCATGGTGTAAGGTCCATAACAGAGTGGACAAAGCTTCCTATGGGGTCCTGTAAGGAATTCTTTCAGAAAATGGAACCAAACTTTATTTCCCACCTGAAACTTGTGTGGAACTCGGTGTTGATCATGGCGTTGCTTGTACTTGGCATTGGACTTATGCAAAATATCATGAACCTGTTCGTGGATGTGTTGGATTCATTCAATGAACTGGGTGGGTTTTTCAACTTCGGTTTGAGCATGGGATGATTCTTCCTGTGTCACAGATACAAGGGGAGTGCAAAATCCATGGGACCTAATGGTTGAAATCCAAACCCCACCTAAAAGGGGTTGTGGTCGATTGAGCTATGTATGGATTTGTTGTAACTGTGCTAAACATAGGGAATACTCTCATCCCATGTGCATGGATGCTTGGAATTGTACATGTGAAATATATGCACGATCATCCTGTTGACAACCTCGGTTTGGTCATCCGTTTGGGGGTGGAAGGTAATGGATTTGGCGAGCTTGGTGTCCAGTCGTGACCAGAGGCTCGAACAGAGTGTGTTGAGGAACCAACTATACCAATATCAGACGATGGTTTTTGGTATCCTAAAATGTACCCACACTCATTCGAAGAAGAGATTGGTATTGGCCTCCGTTGTGATGCTCTTCTTGCAGGAAACCAGAATCGCCATCTTGGAAAATCGATCAACAACCGTAAAAACAAAGTCATTTACTTGGTTGAAGGAATGCCTGACATGTAGTCCATTGAGATGGATTCCTAGGGCCTGTCAACAATAAAGAGAGGGGCATACATGCATTGTTTCTTAATGTTCTATTTGGAAATGGCTCAGGCCATGCATGACCTAATATACTTGCTGACATCCTGTCCAAGTTTCAGCCAATATAAATGTTGTTGCAGCACTGCCACTGTCTTTCCTACAATGAAGTACCCTGCCACCCGATTGTCTTGAACTTCCCAAATCAACTTTTCTTTCTCGCTTGATGGGACGTAAAGATGGCCCAGATGGCACAACAACCCCTCTTGAAGATGGAAATTAGTGACAACTATGTTTGTGCCCAACATATGGTAGGTAGTCATGAAGTCAAGATCTCTCTCATAGAGTTGGGGCCGTCCAGTGGTATCATATCCGCAGGAGTGTAGTACCATGGTCAGTGCTGCAACTGGAGGTCAAATGAGACAATCAACGATGGAATTGGTGCTCCCTATCTTACACTTGATGTTGATATGAAACTGTTGGAAGTATCTGGACAAATTTTGATGGAGGTCATTCTTCAATTTTCCTTGCGTATGCATGAACTGAGGCTTATGATTAGTGTGGATGATTGTCTCCTTCCCGAGAATGTAATGCCTCCACTAGAAGTAGGCTTGTACAATGGGGTACATTTATTTTTCGTAAGTGGGGTACTTACAAATGATATCTGATAGTGTCTCATTATGATAGGCCACGGGATATCCACCAGGGATTCATCTTGTTGACCAATATCTTATCGCATTCATTCATTGATCTGAAAAGATATTTTAAAGACTATGGCTGAGTTTTAAAACATGAGTTCATTAACCATTTAAGAAATTGATGAAAGAGGAAGAATTATTGTTGTAACATGGCACCCATAATAAAATATACAGAACTGGAAATAAACACAAGAATCAACAAACCATAGCAACAAAATTTGTTAACGAAGTTTGGCAATATCGCCTACGTCTCCGGGCCTTTGTCTCAGTGGGTGAGGCTTTCTTATTTCTCTTCAAATATTCAAAAGTATATCATAAAAGTTCCAAAAGGATTACAAAATGATCTAGCCATGTTCTGCTAAATCTAAAGAACCCAACACAACCGACGACACTAAAAACAGATGAACGAAGCTCCCGAAAATGGCCTACAAAGTTTCTCTTCTCAATGGCTTCCTTGCATAAAAATGGATTAGGATTTACAATTATTCATAATTTTTCCTCTTTTGAACCTGTCTAAGGCTGCTAAGAACCTCTGGTTTATATAGGCTTGATGTTGGAAACACAATCCTAACTTCCCCCCAAGATTTGGCCTCAAAAAGAGCTCTGGATCCTCCAATAATGGCCAAAATCCATCAATATCAGGCTAAAAATCAATTAAAATCATAATATAAGGTTTAAAAACCAACTTTTGGTAAAAAAATTAGGGCACATCGTTCTATCCTTGGGCTCTTGGTCACATGCGTGCCCTCCATGTGGCCAAGCATTGATTGACACTGGTCCTTAGCCCCCAGACTTCTGCCTTTGGTCGCATGTGTAGCCATGTGTCCACAACCTTGAACTCCACGTGCCTTTCTATTCTAGCCCCTATTTATAAGCCTCTGGTTACGCACCTTGGTCGGTGGGCTAGCCCGACAGACTGGGCGCTAACCCCACACATCCGCGCCAAGAATCATAGGAGTGGGTCTTATGGCAAATGGTCATGTGGAATAATAAAAGCGTCGAGGCTAGATGGAGAGGGTTGCGCGGAAATAAAAAGTGCAAGGTTACATGGTAGAGGTCATATGGTGTTGCGTTGGGGCCTGGGGCTAGGCCCTAACTCTTTTCTTCACCCGACATAAGATCCACTGTTGGTGGGCTGGTAGCCCGGCACTACCAAAGAGCTCGCCTGGATCAGAGGTCACGGGTTCGACTCCCATGGATTCCACACCATTTTTCTACAATAACCAACCAATGAAGGGGTGCCACGTGGCAGCCCACGACTGGGCCACGTGGCACCATACCATTAGCCCAAAATATGCCACATGTCAAACAATCATTCGACCACCTATCAACCACCAACTACCTAGTCAGCATGCCAACATGCCTTCCATGTCACTGTACGGCCATACAGACTGTACAGTCAGCTGCCACGTCAGCATTGTATGGAATGTATAGTTAGCAAAAATTTTGCATGTTTGACAAAACGAACAGAACACAATATCTTTCGCACACGATGTCCGTTTGAGCCCGTTCAAGTTGCATTGGGTTCGTAACGACGAGGCCTTCACACACATTAGTTTTGAAGAAATTCCGAGCACTTTGAATTTTAGGCCTTCCTAGACCCATTTTGGATCATGCCTCCCCACTAAGAGCTTTTGGTCCTCCAAAAGGATACTAACTAGTCATCAAGTGTGGGATAGGTCACCCCACTTGTTCTTTGTCTTTAAACTCTGCCCTGTGCACCTGTCTCATCAAGCTCAATTGCAAAACAACCATGACAACTGACAACATATTGTTAGCCACTTGTACTATGTCACATATTACTGAAGCCACTATCATCCATGTCAACAACATTACTAATCATAACATCATAAATATGAGTGCAAATGAGATAATGTGTTGGTAATACTTGCACGACACTAGCTTATCTTGAAGCAAAGTATGATTGAACTTCCATTCTACAATAATCTCTTGTTCTTTCTTAAAATCAATTACTTTATTTGGGACATTTATAGTTGTGTTTCTTGCATGAGATGCCTTCCTTAATTGTTCCATTGTTTGAAGAGATTGATTTTCTTTTAAGTGATGATCATGTACAACATATTACTTATCTTCTTTGATTAAGTGATATTGATTATGTTCCCTGTAGAATATTTCTTTACGATCATAGAAATAAGGACTGCCTAAGACCATTCCACATTCATTGAGTGGCACCACATCACACGTTACCTCATCCACAAACTTTGATGAAATTGCAAACTTTAAGGTGCATTTCTTTGTTATGTGCAATTTATCATTGTTGCTTATCCATTTAAGTGAGTAAGGTTCATCATGCATCTGAGTGTTTAATTCCAATTGTTTAACCACTTCCTATGAAATCAAATTAGATTTAGATCCACTATAGATCAATGTGTCGACCTTAGTATGCCTTATTATGACCCTTATGTGAAACAATTTACTTCTAGAATCAAATCCATCACCAATTTTATCTGTCAAACCAACCGCTGTGATTTTAGATTCATCACTCGAATCCGATCCCAAGTCAATTGGTCATGATGTTGTTGCAACTGTTTTCCTCCCTTTCCTCTCTTTGAACCACTTCGGTCTCTTCTCAGGATGCAATTTCCAACAATGGTCATCATCATGCCCTTCTTTCTTGTAATGCTTGCAAGAGAGATTCTCTCCCTTTCTTGCCACTGAATTTTCCTTTTTGCCATTCCACTTCCTTTTGTCCTCTTTTCTCAAAAGACGATTCCCCTGATACACCAACTCTTGTTTTCCCTGCCTCAATGTATGTTGCTTGAACATAAACCTCATCAAGATTAGTAGGTCCAAACATAAATACAGTGTTACAAATGTGTGCAGGTAAACCTCATATATACTTAATAAGAGTTTCTTGGGTATGTAATGGAATGTCTAACATTAATGCCATCTTATGAAATTGATCTGTGTATTCTTTCATTGTTTGTCCCTTTCTTATTTTAAGACATTGTCATTCAATTAAAGCCTTCTCTTTATAACCCAAAGGATAAAATTGTTTTCTAAGTGCAGAAACAAAAACTTGTCATAATGGAAATACATTACCCACTTGTTGCGTGCCATTTTTCAACTTGCTTTTCCACTAAATGAGTGCATTGTTCTTGCAAGTCAAAGAGATGCCAATTTGATTTGAGTTTCCTCATCCTTGATTTGTTTCACACTACAATAAACTTCCATCTTACTAACCCAGTTATCAAGCATCTCTACATTGACTTCACCATCATACATGGGTAATTCAAAATTCACATCAAGCTTAAGTAAAGGCATATCATGTTTATGTTTATGGGAATGTTTTCTTGCGGTGGGTTTGGAACTTGTACTTGAAGAAGAAGAAGTTGATGGAGAAGAAGAAGGTGAAGAAGGAGTTTTAGGAGGATCCTCCCTTTCTTCACTTTTGGATTTTGAAGATTCACCTAGAATCAGTCTCTTTCGCTCCAAGTAATCATCATATAAAACCTTTACCATCTCCGACATGGCGAAGAAGGTCTTTTGAAACTCTATCTTGTTATGAGAAAGTCCCTCTTCCGATGCCATCTTCTCACTTTGAGAAGTTTTGTTTCTCGATCCAATCTCAGGATTCTGTTCAACAAGCTCTCCTTCACCACGATTCAAATTTTCCATGTTAATCATGCAAACTCAAAAACCAACCGTCAATTGGCTATGATACCACTTGATCCAAAAAGATATTTTAAAGACTATGGTTGAGTTTTAAAACATGAGTTCATTAAACATTTAAGAAATTAATGAAATATGAAGAATTATTCACTAGTACATTTGGGTCAAATTTCGATGGTGCATTCGACGCAATTGCCACTTTATATTGTCGGGAGAAAGACAAACAATGGAACCCCTCAAAGGTCGTTTCACATGAAGTCGCTTTTCTGGCGACACATATTTCGTCTTTATTGCAACGTTTCATGCGGACATGTGTTATCTCGGATTTGATTGTCCAAACCCCATATATTCGTTGTAAGACCGACGTCTCGAAGGTGGTAAGACTGGTGTCCTGGATGTGGCAAGAGAGACGTCTTGGACGTGGCAAGAGAGATGTCTTGGATGTGGCAAGAGAGACATCCTAGACATGGTAAGAGTGATGTCTTGGACTTGGAAAGAGAGAAGTCTTGGAGGTGGCAAGAGAGACGTCTTGGAGGCTTGGAGGTGGCAAGAGCGACGTCTTGGAGGTAGCAAGAGCAACGTCTTGGAGGCTTGGAGGTGGCAAGAGCGACGTTTGGGAGGTGGCAAGACAGACGTCTTGTAGGTGGAAAGAGATACATCTTGGACGTAGCAAGAGAGACATTAAGAGGTATCATCTCCGATGTGGCTTCTATGGGAGCAACACTCCAAGACGTTGCAATAGTGACTGTGTTGTAGGTATTTAAAAAAAAAATACAATATTAATACTGAGAGGAACAGGTACATTAACCTTTGCTAAGATACTAGCCATATCAATATTTAAATCTATATCATCGGTCTTAGGCAAGGTTGGTTGAGGAGGAGGACTAACTTCCAATGGTAAGGGGGGTCTTTTCTAATGAGGTTTAGGATCACTAGGATATGTCTCGGGTGTGTTATCACACGAACTCACAATTGTTGAGATAAATTCCAAAAGCTCAAGTGCAATCATGCGTAATAAGATTGCAAAAATATACTAGAGAGAAAGTCCATGTTTTAGAAAGGATCAAAATAATACTGTACTTTCTTGGGTACGTCGAAACAAGTGCCATCCAATACAAGATCCCATATACCAATGAGATAGTTGAGCAATAGAAATTCCAGAGCCTTAACTGAAACCTCTGAAAATTTGTTTGACATTTAGGAGACAATTATATCATCAATAATACAACTTGAAGTCATTGCAGGTATTGCTTTGTATCCTTTGGCTAGCACAACAAATTCACACATAGCATGCAAGTGTTCTATATATATACATTGAGCATAAGAGAAAATTCATAGAATGCAAATTGTAGCAATTCGAAACAACCATAACAGATTTGGACTCCATATATAAAGCTCAAAATCTCTCATGCCAAGACATTTGAAAATGTCAAACCATGTAAAATTCAATATCCCAATACTCGGTCAGAACAAGGGGGGGAAAAAGACAAATTTAAATACTTCAACAACTATAGAAGATTTGGCCTGCAAATATAGAACACACATATATATATATATATTCCAAGTTTAGTTTCAAATAACAACCAATGTTACTATTATATACACAACTAATCCATCTAGTTTCAAATAACAACCAATGTTAACTTTCATATACATAGTTAATCCTTGTAGTATATATATTAAGTGACTGAACATCACAGTCATTTTTCAAACATGATCCAAGAACATGACAAGCCAAAGAAGAATATTGTGAATTTGTTCAAATGGCTTCCTGTTTTTCACATTACGAGGAAGGTGCACATCCAAACTACAGACGCTCTCACAGATTTCAGATAGAATCTCAGGAAAAGAAACATCCATATATCGAATTACTATATTCAAGATATACGCGATATGGTATTTAAGTTTGCAGATGCATCCATTTAGCCAGAATTATTTACATGCTCACATTCATCAATCCATTCAGAATACCTGCAAACATTTTCAGAAATACAAATGGCTAAGTCATCCATAGAGCTATTTATTAATCCATTGCATATTAAATCCCTCTCCTTCAATTCAATAAGGACAACCTTTGTTCAATAATTCAAACCTCTATAAATATCAACTATTCAGATGATCTAACTACACTACTAAAAAAAGGCATGTGCCAAAACCCAAACACTAAAATATATAGTTCAGAAAGATTACACGTCAATGGGCTCGCTCAATGCTGTCAATTGCAATTAATCCAAGAAAGGATATTATGTTCAGTAAGGGCTCAAAATTAGAAAAGTCACTTGTGAAAAATAATACTACATAAAAATAACCTTAGGAAAACACAAAAAACTGCACTGACCATTTATTGAGGTGTCGAAACTCTCCTGGCATATCCTGCATGAAGCCTCCCTGATAAGATCTTTCCGATCCCTGAATGAATAAAAATGTGAGAGATGGCAAAATGTCAAACTGCAAGGCTTCATATAGTCAATAGACTAAATGTCAAACTGCAAGGCTTACTTTCTGGGAAACCAAATAATATAAGACAAATATCGAAAGAAAAATAAACAAACTACATCAAAATCACTCTTAGAGATTCAACCTAAGTTGGGAAAAAGAACATGCCGCTTTGATATCATAGGGAATAGTTAATCAAATATACTAAAGTTGAAAACTAACGATCCATTGCCTATTTTTATGGCTCAACATTAAATGCAGCCAAAGTAAGGATACCAAAGGGAAGATATTTAACTAGGAAGGTTACAAGTTATCTCATGAATATTACGCAGTTACAAGTTATCTCATGAAGATTACGCAGATCCGTGATCAACTTGTAGAAGTTGGGGAGAAGGTGGATGACACAAAACTAGTAAATACAACACTGAATGTATTCTCAAATCCTTGGGAATTATTTGTCAAGGGGATCTATGCTCAAGAGAAGCTTCCCACTTTTGAGAGGCTATGGGACGATTGTATCACTACTATTCTTACTTCTCTTATATTTTATATCACTTCTATTCTCGTTCTCTCTCTATTTCCATCATTTACATATTGTACAAGCAATGTGAGGGCAAGTGACTCTTGATGATTGAGTGACTGAGAGTAAGAGTTTATTGAGTATTTCCTTGTAACCTTTCATTGCTTCCATTATTCTTTTCTTGAGAGAGTGTGCTTGAGAGGTAGCATCAAGTACTTGTGATAGTTGAATTTCATCTTTGAAACATTGTGATTGTACCCAACCAATCTTGTAGGGAGGAATTGTACACCTTGGCTTCCCCGAGATCTTGGAGAATTATTGGTGTGTCTGGACCTGTCAAGAAATTTGTTCATCCTACAACCCTTGGTTCAGTAATAGAAAGAAATATAAAGAAACTATACTTCTTTCTCAATTTGTGTGCACTAAAAATCATAGAAAACGCCAAAACTACTAAAAAAACCAACGATTTAAATTGCATTTACAGTCATAAAAGCAGTTTAAACAACCCATTGTAACTGTTATTTTTTGCATTTTGATTCAGCATTTTTACTTTAGATTTCAATTGGGTTACATGCCCAACATAGTGTTAATTTTCTGCATTGATTTCCATGCATTTAGGATAGTTTTAGAGAGATTTTAGCTTGTTGTTTTCTATACTTAATCAGATATTACAAACATAACAAAGAGGTGACATTGACTTGATTTCTAATGTTATGCGAACTCCCGTAGGTTTTGACGAAGTGGGAATTGCCGGGTAATAACACTAACCATATCAATAATCTTTGAATTTTATAAATCCTCTCAATAGACATAACAAAATAAAAATGATGATACTAATAACACAATGAAACCATAGAAGACTGCAAGGTGGCCATACCTTGACTTTTGTAGCATGTTGAGCGTGCCACTCAGACCAATTCTACAACAAATCAGATAGTTTCTTCTTGCTTTCACTGATATTAAAAGAAAAAGTCAAAGAGGAAACAAATTGCACAACAAAAGAAAACACAATAGAAAAATAATCAAGTAAAGAATCATATATTGTTGTTGGCTTGGATGGAAGTCACTAACCTTGATAGATGGTTATAAACAACATGAACACAAGGCGGATCATCTTTATATGATAAATGAGGCCGTTTAAGACGTGATCTAGCTATTTAAATTGTGTCAAGAAATCCTTTAACTCATATTTAAGCAAAATTGGCTTAATACCTATGGTAAAAATCAAGATGTAAACGAAAGAAGTCTTTCAGAATACAACTGAACGCACACATTGTTCTTTATTATTTAAGCTATTGAGTGCATTAAAGATACTCTCAATTTCAGTAAACATATTTACATTTTCAGAAATTAAGATTTTATCCAAGAATAAACTGAGAAATAATGAGTGTGTGACTACAAACAATGGAAAAGGCACACATATATAAAGAGAATACGACTTATGTCAACCTTTACACTCTCACTTTCCTTAACAAACGGGTTGCCATTCTCTCCAACTAAGCCAAATTTCACATGGTTCTCTTTGTAATCACTTGCTGCAACTATTGGCAAATAGTTAAAGACACAAGTACATGTTCTGCTGCATCTTATTAATCTTTCTTTTAAGTTTTAACACCTTGATTTCTATCTTAAAAATATCATGGTTATACTTACTTCCATCTTTACCAACGTCCTCCATATATGGATTATTCTTCCTCTCGTACTAGTTACTATCTTCATGCAAATCATTTTTATCATCGCCTTCCCCCCTTTTGGAATCCTCTTTATTCACTTTCTCTAAAATAGAATCCCCATCCCCATCATACCCTTCTTCACTATTTGATGGTGGAATGGGTGGAAGCTCAATGTAGTCTTCAAAATCCATTTTTCTATTAAATGGAAATGTTAATCTGCACAAACTAACACCCACAAAGTTTTATCAGAAATGAAAACAATAAAATGAACAATGATAATGAACAGAACCTCTTAAAATGTAATCATCTATTGATCTTTATGCACAATTAAAAAAATATGCGAACAAACACTTGCAAAACATCACTTTCCTCAGAGACTATGTGACTCATACATAACATGGCCCTTCTACAAATTATTGCTCAGAAAAAATTGCAAGATCCACTAGGTATGCAGAGATTTTACCACATAATTCCATTATCTGCAAACTTTGAGTTCCAATCAAGGTTACCAAAAATACCCAGAACTTGCAAAATTTGCATACTGTGATCCAGTTTCCCAAACACTCTTAAGGTTACCAACCCTTGAATTAGAGATTACTTCAGATATGCATGTTCCTATTTTCTGTGCTGCATTTAGCCATGGTCAAAGAAAAGACAAAGAAACTTATTTAGATTCAGCAAAAAAATTCATAAAATTCTTCACAATTCATTACACAAACATATCCCAGGAATGATTTTTCTCAAGAGTAAATAATTTTATGACAAGAATAGGGTTTATTGGTAGTAAAATAATCTATTGTTAGCATAGATTAAATTTCATGGTCTGATTGTTTTGCAAAAACTCACAAATATTTTTCACCCTAGGTTACAATTTTATTCCACCAACACGCTGATTGAATTGGACATGTTTTGGGAATATGGGAAGGCTATTGAAGGATACTGTGGCAGTATCAAATGCAAACTTTGCCCAAGGTTTATCCAGGGAATTTACCATCTAAAATTCCACCTAGCAATACTCCCTGGCATAGACACTAAACCATGTGAAAATGTCACCCTAGAAGTTTGGGTGCAAGCTAATGCTTCTCTTGATGAAGTTGGGAAAAAAAAAGAAGAAAAGAAAGCTATGTTGATTGAACTTGCAGTAGGTGGAGTAGCGAGGAGACCTACATGCCCCTCGGGCAGTCATGGGGTGGTAAGTGACATCAACATGGGCTCAAATTCTTTGCGTTCTACGTGCCTTGGTCCTAATCTTAGTACCACATCATTGTTCTTTGTTCTGAAAACAAACCTGGGGCACAACCTTCCATCCATTTTGTTATGAAGAAAAGAAGGAAAGGGAGAAGCGAATAGGAATGTCTTATGGGGTACCCTTCGGCATTGCAAAAAATAATCCATTCTACCTGGATATCAAGCCCCTACTCATAAAAATATGAAAGAAAAGGAATATTTGCATGACTAGATAGGAGGAGTTGAAAAAAACGTGCGAGAAAGGCAGGACCCTGTTAAATTTCTTAGTTGTTGGTCCCAAAAAGGCAATGTTTATTAAATCCGTTGATGCATAACTTGTTGAATGAGTTCATCCTAGAGATAGGAGTGGAGCCTTTTATCTGGGTCATAACAGATAATGCAGCTAATATGATGTTGCGGGTAGAAAAATGTTAATGGATAGACAAACTTCATTATTTTGGGCTCCATGTGTAGCCCATTGCACTGATATGATGTTAGAGCCTCTTGGTAAAGATTACATTGTTAATTGTGTAATTGAGGAATCTAAAAACATCACAAAATTCCTTTATAACCATGCCCCAATACTTTAGCCTCCTAAGGACATTGATAGAAAACAATAAATAGATGTGCACCTGCCATCACCCATTTTCTACCCACTTCATTTCTATTGAATTCATCCTCAATTGTTAAATGGATGTTTGTTTTCACTGAGTGGTACACTAATCCATTCAACAAGAAACCAAAAGGGCATCCTATTGCTTCACTTGTTTACAGAGATTCCTTTTGGATTGGAGTACAAGAGGCTTATGTAGTGAGTGAGCCTTTGGTAAAGGTTCTTTTATTTGTTGATGGTGGCAAGCCCTCAATGGGCTACTTATATGAGGCCATGGATAGGGCTAAAGAATATATACAGGCATTTATGAGGTGGAGGGTCAAAGTGAGCAGGGAGAAATCAAACACATCATGATTTAGGAGAAAATAGTGCAGCTGAAAGAGCCATTCTCCGGGAGGATGGCATAAGACCCTAGCTGAGATCTAGGGCCACCATTGCTCCATGGGAAGTTGTGCATTGTTTGGGCCACCATTTCTCCATCATCTGGGGAGTTTTTTTTATATAATTTGTTGGGCTTACTCTAAGTCTATAACAACAAAAACTAGCTAAATTCATCTCAGATGATATCATTAAGACATTTTATTAAAGATTCACATGACAGAACTCAACACAATCAGATAGACTGGAAATATATAGTAGCTTTGTTATTTCTAAAAGAAAACTCCTACATTTTGCCAGCTTATACAATATTTTGTTCACAACATCATCAGTGCTAACTTCTACCTACATAACTCAGTCTGATACCAAAAAGTGTAAGAGATCTTTCCAAGTCCCTACATATCACTTTTCACTACTTCACTTAGGCATCCGTTAATAATTTCAATTCTCCTTCTCACTCTCTATCTCCTTCCAATATTCATTTTTCTTTCTCCATCTCTTTCTCCTTCCAATGAGTTAGAAATTTCCAATCATTTCTGACAAAGATGGCAATAATAACCAAAGCGTCCTAGACAAAAGTCCATATTTTCCATCATTGAATACATAATATGTTGTTGTAATGTCTCAACTTCATTTGGAAAATTGTTCATGCTCTTTGCTATTTTTTCCAAGGCAATACATGTCTCTCTAATTTTATTCCAACGTTACATCGAACAGGGAATATTGAATATGTTAAAAATTAGTATTCTCGACATTGTTAAAAAAAAGATTGAACAATATGATATATATATATATATATATATATATATATATATATATATATATGAAATGCTTCTGTTGAATAGCAGCAAGCAACAACTATTCAATTTGAAATATTGCAATGTGGTAAACCATAGAAGCATCTCACAAGATACAAAAACACCCCTTTGGCTAAGTAATTGCAACTATCCAGTATCTATTCCACCAAAAACTCCCAGGATTTCTACCTGATCCCATCCACAATAAACAACCCATTTGCAGAGGTGTTTCAAAGGTGCACCAGCACACAAGGAGTGAACATGTCCCTTGAGGGAATTGAACCCTAATGGAGCAATGATAGTACCTCGATTGCACTGACCAAGCAAGGCCTGTTGGTATTATAAATATTAAATAAAATAAATAAATTTTGTAAAGTTTATATATCAAGCATATGTACACAAGCTTGCCTAAAAAGTTAAAAAGTTTCCAAGAGGAATTTCGGAAGTTGTCTCTTTAACAGTTCTAACTTATTATGTTTCCTGGATGCTTGGCAAAGCCTGCAATTAGTGAATGATGCAACAAATGACTTTATTTTATACTCAAACATTTGTACAAAAGCTGCCCAAAACGTAAAAGCAGTTTCCAAGAGGAATTTAGAAGTTGTCTCTTTAACATTTCTTATGTCTTTTGGATCTCACAAGACGAGAATGCAACAATATTTATTTCCTTGAAAAGAGAGTTTTCTTGTCAAAACAAGTGTCAACCACCCATAGTTTCTGTTGTGCATCCAATATGTTACTAGAGGATTTTTAACAAATGATATAATTATCCTTGACTCAGTCACCTTGCATTCCACCTCAAAATGAAAAAATTGACATTATCAAAATATTTTATGTAAATTTTATGGCCTAGTAATTCTTTAAGTTTGTCCAGTCACAAGCATGCCCACATTCCTCGGATGCTAGGCACTTCATATTTTTGAGAGGTAACTCTTAGTTTTACCATGAAACACTTCATTTCAGTATAGAATTTAGTGCATGTAATCTTTTATCACCGAACCTTACTAAATATGACTATGTTGTGTAATTGCTTGAAGTATTGTCCCACATAAATTAAGATGCTCGAGTGTTTGCTTCCATGGGGCCAATTAAACATTTACCATGAAACACTTCATTTCAGTATATAATTTAGTGCATGTAATATGTTATCACCGAACCTTACTAAATATGACTATGTTGTGTAATTGCTTGAAGTAGTGTCCCACATAAATTAAGATGCCTGAGTGGTTGCTTCCATGGGGCCAATTAAACATTTCGAGACTGCATCACAATGCATTTAAGTAATACTTCTACATACATGGCATCTAACAAACTAACATACAAAAAAGTAGTGAGAATCCACTCTTAACTCTCTGGAATGAGGTATACAAAATGTAATTAAAAATACAAGACAATGCAAAGCAAACCATAGAATGTGTTGTTTATAACTTTCTCTATTGTACTGAGCAATGACTATTGAAAGAATCCTTTAAGTATTTGTTGAGTAAAATTAAGGCAGTAATTATCAGCTACCATGTTCAGAATATATTTCTAGCTCGCATGTTTAGTTGAAGTGGCATGCCATTCAAAATTTGCCAAGAAACGTTTAGGCAGTAATTATCATTTGACTATGTTCAAAATACAAATATAGGTCTGGACTATTTGTAAGGGCGTGTTGTGTACAACATTTTCTCTATTGTACTGACAAATGACTATTGAGAGAAGCGTGCCTTTAGATATTTGTTGAGTAAAATTAAGGCAGTGATTATCAGTTGAATACATTCAAAATATATTTCTAGCTCACATGTTTAGTTCAAAGTGGCATGTCTATTTGCCGATAAAATTTTAGGTAGAAATGATCAGTTGACCATGTTCAGAATATAGATCTAGCTCTTTTTCTATTTGTAAGGGCATACGACAACACTTTTTATTTAGACTTTCACACAAAACCTTCATCAATGTGAACATGTATGAGAAAAATGTAGAATATGATGGTGAAGATTGTCAATGCTGCATTAGACCAAAGGTTAGTAGGCAACATTTGGAAAAAAGACAACATATATTTTGTTTTATATTCTGAACTGGAAAAGCTCAGGGCTCAACTGTTACTATGTCCTTATTAAGCACCCACGTTCTCATAATCATTAGACCCACTATCGGATATGGTTCTGAGATTTGGGGACCTAGCTTGATTCTGGCCAACCAGACTAGAATAACGAGAGTCCAGATCCTTGTGCTATAATGTATCACCAGTTGCAAACAAACAATTCCTTAGGCCATTTCACAAGCCTAGTTTAGGACCCATTCTTTGTGCCTTGAATCCATCTTCAAACTTGTCTCTTTCTTTCACAAAGCCCAGACTCTTGGTGACTCTACTGCTGGTAGAGATCGGTACACCTACCTCACTCTCTACTCTAGGATTCTTCCTCTGCAGTCCTTCCTGGACAAATATTACTAGATCTCAAAGGCTTCCAGGAAAAGTCACCATATTCAGAATTGGCAAAAACTTGACAAGAAAAAATAGCCAAGAGTTTGAATCATATCGGGAATAAATCCGAAAAAACTTGGGAAATACTCGGCAAGTACAATATATAAATATCTACACATATGCGAGTATGTAGGTTTCCACAGTTAGTCATATTGCTTGTATTTTCTAGATAAAAACTGTGTAAACAGTTTTGAAACATCCAACGTCAATCACAAAGATAGTTACAAACTCTTATCCATTCATGGAAGTCCACCATTCATCTAATCAATCATTAAACCTTTTCTGTTTTAGACATTATTCGACTGGTTTTTCTCCTTCCTAACCCTTGGGGATTTGTTTCTCTTCACCTTCACCTTCTCTCATAACCTTCTTGTTCCTTTCATGCTTCTTGTTTTTATTGGGGTCCTCATGCATCTCGCTTACATTTCCTTTATCTTTTACTTTTTGTGCTTTTAGATTCAAAATTTCCCGTTCATGATCTTCTAATATTAATATTATATTATTTGCATTACTATTTTGTTATTTCTAAAATTCCTACTCATGATCTTTTAATATCTTTTTATTATTAATTTATTATCTTATCATATCTATGACCTTTTATTATTTATAGTCTTAATGACTATTTCATTATTTCCTTATTCCTCCTCAACATTCATCATGATTTTATTATTCCCCCTCCTCAACAATCATCTTTTAATCTTTCAATTTAAAACTAATCCTCATCACTATTTTCTAACATATCAGCTTCAATTGTCCCTAATGATGGGTGGAGTTTCCACTCGAAATGTTGGACATTTCAAAACTATTTACACAGTTTTTATCCAGAAAATACGAGCAATATACACGTATTTTGACACATGCCCAACAGAGGTTAAATGGAGTGAGTCTAACTTGGTCAAACTAAGTCAAATTGAATTTGTCTCAAGAAGATCATGAAAAAATCATTTAGGGTCCGATCAGAGTCAAACTCAGAGAATAGCAAGTTTGACTCGCAATCCTAGTAACTATGCTTCCACGTTACTTTAGTGGGTGGCTATCCACCCACTAAAGTAACTATGCATGTTACATTACCATAGTGGGTTGCCTCCCCCTTTCAGGTACTGTTTAGATGCTCCAAATCACTTCCCATTGTCTAAGAAAGATCTGAGCAAGGTGATTAGAGAGGATATCTACAGGAAACATATCCAGGTCACTTGAATAACACCCCCTAATGGTCTTAGACCCAAGAAGAATTTTTATTCCAAGCACTTCATGCAGCTGAGAGAGAGCTATTGTCAAACCTACATATACATGCAAAACTAGATGCATGCCTTCAAAATTAGATGCATCTGATTCCTTTTATTTCTAACAACTTCTTGAATCTTACACTTACCCACTTGAACATGTTTGGGGGGATTGACAGGGTGCCCTAGCAATCCTGTGTCTGTAGGTTTTGGTTTGCCACTGGGGGAGATTTTTGAAAGCCATCATTCGCTCCCATCATGGCACCACTTTTCCATCTTGTTTCCCGCTCACCTATCCCATTCCACTTGTCTAGACATTGGGTTGACCTATTTTCAAGATTGCACCTTATCTCATGGGAAGAAGGGGCTCAAGTCCTAGAAGGTAAAATCAAGATGGTAAAAGATAAAATCCTAAAAATAAAACCTCTAGATGCTTCACCCAGGGATCCCCAAGAAAGAAATAAAAAAGCTTCTCAGCAAGAAACAAGAGGGACCTGGAAAAATAATAAAACAAGGCCTAACCAGAGGATAGGGGGTCTCATCATGAGCCAGCCTATTAGGTCATGAGTATCTAACAATATGACATTTCCATTAGCTGGTCACCATGCTAGGACAGTGACTCTTGGTTACATGGCCAAGGGAAAAGGGGCCTCATCATGAGCCAACCTTCTCATTTCTATGAAAATATGTGTGGGTAACACTGTCACCACTGGTCACCACACCAGGGTAGTGTCCCTTTATTATCTCTTGAACAAAAAGAAATAAAAGATAAAAGAATAAAAGAATGAAGAAAAAAAGGCAAGAATGGGCTTGGAAAAAATGCATCCATGACAGGTACAGCTCGCCTTCTACAAAGGAACCCACAGGTAACATTTTTTGCATCCTTGGCCCTCACTGCACCCATAGGTTTGGACATCCCCTAGCCACATCACCCACTTACATGGCTTGGATGAGGTTTCTTCCAGGAACTTTCCTTCTTCTATGGACACTAGCCCAATAGGGCGCCTTGTCCTTTTCTCCAGACTTGTATTATAGGCTTGTGTAATGTCTTTGAGTTGTTAACTGATGTATTAGGGATTTTATGCACAGGTTTAATAATATTAATGATGAGATGTGATTGACATTGCTATGATCCCTGTGACTGATGAGCCCATGGAGGGCGTATCTTTTGATGTGCAGGACCATGCCCAATGGACATGTACCATTTGGACCGGTACACATGGGGAGATGATTAGTTCGGACCTCCATAGGGCTGAAGAGCCCATCATATAGATGTTGAGACCCCATTAGGGGGAAAAGATAGGACATAGATAGATCAGTGGCTTTGAACCAGAGAAGAGGAGGACGTTCCACCAGAGGCACCCTGACACAACTTGACCTAGGGGGGTTGACCCATTTTTAGTGGAATGTTGGACTTAGAAGGCCTAGGACGTCACCCATGAGGTCCATGATGTCATCCTTGCTTCATGGACGTTTTGGTAGATGGACAGGGCATTTGGCACGTGTGGCAGCTTGTAGAAGCCTAAGGGGGGCTAACATTTTGCTCCTGGGGGCTGCATTTTCCCTAGAAGGGGATAACGTCACCCTAGAAAGGGGATGACGTCCTTCTGTTTCTTGATTAGGGTTTTAATTTGTCATTTAATGTAAAACAATATAATTTTCAATATTTTGGCCTTGTCGACCTTTTTATGACCTAAAAGTAAATTAGGTCATTGATACAGTATAAATGAAGGATTTTCACCTTCATTTTTTCAGCTCTCTCACTCACCACTTGGTGAGGTCTAAAATTTGCACCCTACTCTAGGGTTTTGGATGAAATAGTGAGGTGCACTTGTTGAAGGAAGATTTTTCTTGGCATTTTTGGCATTTACCTTGGTGGAAGGTGTTACAACTAGGGTTTGCTACTTGATTTCTTGGTCAAATGTAAGTAAATTTCTGCAAAACTTCTTGAATGAATGGTTGCAGTTTTATTTCTCTTTCATTTATGGTTATAATTTGTTGAATAAACCCTAGGGGACAAGAACACATTGTAGGTCCTTGTCTCATGTCCTCGTCAATATTTCTAGCCATTTTGTTTGTTGAAATTAGATAGAGCCTTGCCATAGCAACACTCTACTCTTTCATGTTGAAGAGGATTGAGCCTAGCCTTAACTACAGTCATTTTTCCCTTATTCATATGCTAGCCATACTATCCTTAAACTGAGAAGAAGGAGACGCCTTAAGCCTAGGTCCTCTACACTTGGGGCCAATTTTTCTAGGGTTTGCTGATAGAGCCTTGCTGTAGCAACACTCTGCTTCATCAAACCCTCTTGTCTTGGTTTTATGCTTCATTTTCAGCTAGCCGTAATTGCCAGTGAGTTAAGGAAGGAGGAGAGAGCACCAAGGTCTAGTTCATCTACACCAAGGTGAACCTTTCTCCCCTAGGGTTTATGTCCTTGAGGCCTTTCTCTAGCAACACCTCAAGGCTAAATCCTCTAGTCCTTAGCCTTATTACATTATTTGATCCTTCAGCTCTTGTGTCCTCCCTTTGACTCCATTAACCCTAGGAAACACATTGATCTAAGACCTAGCCTATGAGTATTATGATAAAAAACAACAACTCTCTATTACTTTGAACAAACCCTAACTTTACTAACCCTGGCCTAAGACTAACCTCTAACCTATGTGTTGTCGTCTTCTTTAATGCTATAAACATCTTATATGCAACAATTATTTCATATTTAAAGCAATTGAATGGTTGACCAAGGCGTTATTTTTAAAAGTGTTGATATTTTTTACATTGAATGCCATTAGCATTTATTGTGAAGTGATATTGTAATCATTGCTATTGTACAACTTCGATTTGCTTCATCAATAGTATTGTTTACCAATTTCTTATTATCACAAAGTCATTTATTATATGAAGTACTAACCAACAAGAAAACTTTCACATGTAGTTTCATTGTTGCTTTGTTCTCGGGAAGGTGATAATTCTTGGTTATTACTTCCAGATTGGCTATAAACCGAACTTTCTGATCAGGTGGTGACTTGTGAGGGGGGAATTTATCTTTTAACTCTTAAACCTTTGCCTTCTCAAAACCCCAGGTCACCGGGGACTTCTCCCTTGGGCCTTACCTCCCTAAACAGAAATAACCATCCCATTGAGGTGACATTGGGTGGGATTGGTTCCAGTTTTTCCAGTTTGAACTCCTTTCATCTATCTACTTTCCTAAACTACAAACTGCGTGATAACAATACCAAAATTGCTAACATAAATCCTTTAGAAGGGAAGGGAAGTATCAATGCCAATAACACCAAAATTGCTAACTTACTAGAGTATGAGGAAGCTATAACATCCAAATCAACAAGATTGTAGTTGCTAGGAACTCATGGTAAGCCTTTCGGGGTAGATGGAAAAACACCTTTCCCAAAATATTGAAAAGTACTCAGATCCTTTACTAATCACATCTTCTCCAGTTGCATTTACTACTAGATTACTGTAATTATTGAAACACATAATGGTATTAACTGAATCTAAATGATAGCATGATGTAACCCACTTGACCCATATCCCAAGACCATACAAACCTGTTACATGAAATGCTCCAAATCTAAAACAAGCTACTCCTAAGAGGAATAAATGAATTCCAGCCAATCAGTAAACACACTACGCCAACTTTTATATGCACTATGCCATCATTTACACCCTAATTACTGTTATTATTTGGTGGGATTGAATCGCCTTAGCTTATGGTTTATGTGTGATTGAATGAGACCCAGTGGCTCTGAGTCAATGAAATAAAATTCCGAATGAAGCCTGATGCTCCATTGAAGTCTCTAAATTGGGGATGGATAGGAATCAATGGAACAAAAGAAAAATAAACGCATACCAGGGTTCATCCAACCTTCATGTCAAGCCTAGGTTCAAAGGTCATGAAAAGATCATAGCCTTCTGATGTACTTTCTGTGGTGTCCAAAGGACGACTGGGAAGCCAACTCCATGCATTTTGAACCAGCATAGGTTGTAGGAAAGCGAACCTAGGCTGGTTTAACTTTTGTTTGATTGAAACTTTTGTGCGAATAAAGACTCGAACCGCCGACCTGTCGTTGAATGAAGATTTCAGAAATTTTGACCGACGAGGCGACTGCTCAAGCTTCGCTACATGTACCCACCACCTAACCTATGACATATCAGACTTGGTAACTGTGTAGAATGACCAGTTTATGAGTGAAATATTACAAATGGCACACGCAACAAATGTCAGTGTTATTTTGTCTGTGCTTATCACAAATGGAAACACCAATATCACATGCCTTCCAAGTGGTGAGGAAAACATGCTCTGAAGCTGTATCTGTAAATTGACTTTGCAATGCCCAACACACCTCGACACAACCAATTCGTTTACATGAACATGCTCGAGCCCAATGCTCGAACCCTAGTCTTTTGTACAACAAATGTTAACATGTTGGAGCACTAGTTTTCTATATAGGAACAAGCACCCACTGAAGGGGAGTGAACGTCTAATGTTAACAGGCTAGAACACTAGTTTTCTATACAGGAACAAGCACATGGAATGATATCTCTATCCATGTTCTTACATTGTCCTTCTCTATAATCATAATCCTCTAATTTCTTCTGCAACCATGATTATTGTCATCTCTCTTGGAACCCTTTGAATTACCTCGAGTGAAAAGAGAGACCAAAGGTACTTCCACGACCTTTAATTTCACAGTGAATGATCTAGTCTTCCTAGGCACAACATGGTCCATAGCAATACCAATGTCGGCATATTCAACACAAGGAAACTACAAATCCATGCTAGGTTTAGCCAACTTTCTGAATCCCAACAAAGATATCTTCAACTTAGTAGAAGTTTTGAGCAACTTGGGGAACTAGATCTTGACTCCAGGGATGTTAGAAGACTGTGGAAAGGCAATATAAATATCAATATCATCCAATGGTGCTATAGGAAGTTGGAGGGGCAACAACTGGCCATGGTAAAATAATTTACCTACAAGAGAAATGAAAAAGTATACACTGGCCTGGACAGTGGCATTGAGAAGAAGAACCAGAACACGATTCCACCAACAAATGTAGCTACTCTGAAAACTCCGAAGAGAAGTCATAGGTTTGAAATCAGGATTTTGGATGAAGTTTTTTGAAAATGCACAATTCTAACTCCATCATATTGATAAAGATCTTGAATGAATTCTGCTAGTAAAAATAAAATTGTAACTCATTTGTTATTGATGATTATTCATTCGTTATTGATGATTATTCATTCGTTATTGATAGTTATTCATTCATTATATGATATTTACAGGGACAAGAATTAGATCATACACTTACTGGTAAGTGTATGATATCATAGAAACTTAAAAACATAAGAACAAAAAAATTATATTATGGTAAGATTCATGAATCTTACGTACAAGCCAATACCGTGATTCTGAATACTATTCCATCCATCCCACCTGCTCTCTCGCCCCACCGGGATGCAGGGGATTAACATAAATCTATGGATGGAAGAGGAGCAATTTCCCCACCGGGATGCAGGGGATTAAACTAAATCTATGGATGGAAGAGTAACAAGCAGTCAATCACAATGAAGATAAAATGCAGTGAGGCGGTGCAAAGAAGTACTTTGAAAACCTTGTACTATTGAGGCAGTAAAATGGAGCCCTAACATACATGGATCGATCTGTTTGATGGTGTTCTCATGGCGGTGGAGATGGTGGCCACAATTTTTAAATCCATCGCATACACAGATTGATCGGTTTGATGGTGTTATCAAGGCGGTGGAGATAGTGGCTGCAATTATTTAATCCCTCTATGGGTTTGATAGTCAATATAATGTAGATATTTTCCAAAAAACTATAAATATGTATGTCAAGATTTCCAAAAACATTAGGAAGACATTAGGCAGTCAATATAATGCAGATCTTTGTGTCAAGATTTCCAAATCCCTGTTAGGATTTCCCATTTGAAAGACATGCGCAACCACACACAATATAATGCAGATCAAGACTCAAGGGTCCTAGAAGCTTTCCATCTGAAAGACGGGCACAACCACACACAAAATGGAATACCACGACAACTCCAACTAGGTGCGTGCAACTGAAGCCCCCCTCTAGCAGGGTTTCTCAAGTTGAATTTCGATGGGGCGGAAAAAGGAAACCCAGGCATGACAAGAATGGGTGGGGTTATCAGGGACAGTGGTGGCAACATAATCCGTCTATACGCCGGGAGTATGGGAAAGTCAACCAACAACGCAGTGGAATTTGGAGCCCTGGAGATTGGCTTGGAGATTCTAAGCCGTGAAAGGATGAAAAACACTATAGTGGAGGGTGACTCTGCTCTGGTAATAAAGACGCTGAAGAGACTCCAAAATGGTGCCAAGGTGGGAAAAGTCCAGAGACACTGGCGCTTGGTAAACTCCCTGCAAAAAATCCAGGAACATCTACAAAAGATGAACACAGTAGAGTTGTGTTGGGTACGCTAGTTAGCGAATATCCTAGCGGATAGAATTGCCAATGAAGGGGTTAGCAAGGAAGGATCAGAATTAGACACCCCATGGAGAAGCATCCCAAACGGTCAATTCCGAACAGACTGCACACACCTAGTGACAAAAGACCGTGACGAAAGCTTAAGTATGAAAGGTCACATCGAGAGGAGCGGTGAAAGGCTAGTAGGTCGACACAACGAATCTAGGCAACATCTTCATGGGAAACACCCAATTACAAGGGATAGAGCATGATTTGACCACCCAATAGATGGAGGTACGACCTTAAGGTCATATCAGTAGGATTAAGTGCAGGGTTAGCGCAGGGGAAATTACAAACGGGATTCAACAGGTCGTGAGTGACGTAGGACAAAAGAGGTTACCACACGCTAGTAGGGTCACTCCCCATCCAAAAATAGGTAAGAAAAATAGAAAAGGTGGTTACACAACGAGCAGGGGCAAGGGACGACACAGGGATAATGATCGGATTATCATGATCACACACATCGAGACAGAGAAAAAGGATGAAAAGGGCCAACTCTATGGGCAAACCATGATTGCAAGGGCAAGCCCACAACAGACGAACATCCATAAGAGGCGAAGCACTAGGAATAGAGGTAGTTGGACTAAGCGCAACAGAAGAAGCCACCACAAAAACAAGGGCACAGAAAGAAGGATCCCAGGGGTAGATAGAAATGGGAGGAGAATTAAGGGAGAGAACCACAAAAAACCAGCCAAGATGGTGTGTATGAAGAAAACACATGTCAAAAGAAATACCAAGAAGGGCGATAATCAGATAAGCCACAGGAAGATTTCAAGGATGGAGCAAGCAGCCTGAGACACCAAGGGTACCTTCCAGACATTGGTTGACCTGAAAGGTAAAGAGACCATCACTAGATGGGAGAGGGAAATCACCGTCGAGCGCAAGGGTAAAGCCTGGAAGGAGCTGAGCCAGGAAGCAGATTGGTTAATGGACCCAGGGACCACGTAGGCCAGGGAAACACTCTACCACAAGATGATAGAGGTGGCATGGCGGACAAAGATGTTAAGAGGCAAAGCACATAAAAGAAAGATGCCAACCGGAAGGGTAACAAGGACCATAAACAAGTGTAAAATAAATCTTGAGTCGCCTCATCACACTGGACGCTAGCACAAAATGAATGGCAGAGGCCCAGAAGAATCAGCAGGAGAAGCTGGAGTGAATGGCGGCCCAACTCCACTTATACTTGTGCTATGTCCACCATATGGATATCACACCTGCTGATGGGAATGGAGCACTAGCCCGGATCAAGAAGACCCATACAGTGGCTCAGAAGGAGGAGGGAAAGGACAGGGCACAAGATGGAAAGAAGCATCTCATAATCCTGGACTAGATCCAGGTAGAAAATGATTAGGAATATACTGGGTCAGTCTGAATTGCTATCTTGTGTTTTTTTGGTTTTGTTAGAATTAGATTGTCAAAACTGGATATGTTGGGACTAGACCGGTTTCCCAATGTGGCGATCCAGCCTTAACTCTATGCTATCTCAAAGAATGCAACTCTGGAATCCCTGGGCTGGTTTCCATTATGTCAAACCAGGGAGTCTGCCCTTTTTGTATATTAGCTTTTATTAGTAATACAAATACTCTCTCACTTACAAAAAAAAAAAAAGCGAATCCTTTTTTATGTACAAGTTGGAATGAAAAGTGAGCTACTCTTTTTATACCAAATGCTTTCTCTGCTTGAGCATCTGTATCAAAATTGCTTGTGAAATTGATTCTAATATGGAAGAAATGGTAATAAAAATTACCTTCCATTTTGTTTTATTTTCATAACAAATTATGATTTGATATCTCAGTAGAAAATACCTTTACATGATATCTAGAATTCAAAAAATGAACACATGTAACATCTTTTGCTTTGAAAAATTTATTTCACCATTCACTTATCTATATTATTTTTGTTTCATTCTTTGTTTTCTCACTAAAAATGATGATCATTAAAACATATGTTACTCAGTTTTTTTCGGCGTTTCCTTTCCCCCACTTCAGGGATATGCTAGTTTTAAAAAAATTTCAAGTGCTGTGAAAAATATTTACCTACAAAAAACTTAGGGCACTGGATGCAACATTATCAAAAATGTTCACACACAATAACCGGCGGTTAAAATCGACCTCCATTTTAGAACTGGCTACATTAACTGCAATACTCCTAGATTGGGAAAGGGCGAACTTGATGCATCGGGATAAAAAGTGACCTCGTAAAATAAAAAAATCTGGAAAATGAAATTGAAGAAAAGAAACAGAAGAACACAAAAATAAAACGAAACCTTAACCAAAAATTATCTCTGAAATTACCGGTCATACATACTTTTAAGGAGACCTCGGATTAAGTTATATGCACTATGAATTTAGCAAGTACATTGCAAAATAAAATCCTGAACGAATCTATTGCCCTCAAAGAAAGTGTTTTAACCCTTCAATACTATGAATATGACCAGAAATTTCCAGAAAGAAGCCAAAAAAAATTGCAGTTCGAGATTGTAAGAGAAAAACAACAGGGCATGAAGAAGCTCACCTCTTAAAACGGTTGCTTCGACAAATTATATCGCTTATCACAGCCTTTACTTCCTCAGTGACAATTTGACAATGCAATACAATGCTACGACTACCATGAAGTGAATGAATTCTAGAACCGTGTTTACGACGTAAAGACAATAAATAAATGACGTGTCAAACAATCCGCTCCTGTCATTGATGTGGAAAATATGGACGGAATTTGAAATCTTGCTGGAAAGAATAAAATAAGCACTTCTCAAATATATTAAGAAGAGTGAGGAATCTGGTTGGGGCAAAATAAAATGAAGATATTAGTTTTGGAAAAATGGTAAGGTTGAGATTGAGTCAAATTTTAAGTAGGAGATTTATAGTGGTAATGACATATTGTTATTATTTTAGTTTCATGAGTACACTCCTTTGTATAGTCTATTGATTATTGGAGGGAGCCCTTTAGATGTCATCTTTGTTGGCAGGCTGGGCACTTGAGATGCAACTATTCTTCGACCAAAAATTTACCCCCCAGCTCCTCTTTGAACCTGTCTGAACCAGTTCCACCTCAGTCGTTGGAACATGACTCCTTCCTCGGTAAGATGCAGGATCTCTCCCCGTCTTTATTTTCAAAACTCTCTGTAGATGAACTTTTGCACTTAAATGAAAATGAAGCTTGGGTTCTAGATATTTTTTAAGACTTCTGGTGATTGCTCATGGATAAATTGGACTCCTCCTCTTCCCTCCCTGCTCCCCCTAAAAAGATTTTATCTAGCACCAATCCTGCACGACCCACACAGACTCCACAAAAAGAAGACACACATTTTGTTCCATGTCCCTATTTTTTCCACTCAACTGAACCTTCCCCCCCTTCCTCTCAGTCTCCCCTCATGACTGCCTCCCCCACTCAACCCCTTCCTCTGTCTGCTCCTACCCATTATCCTCCTGAACCCTTCGCCGAGCCAACTACTTTCTCTACCCTCTCACTCACACCACTTCCCCCCTTCCCCCTTACGGTCACGCATTCTCTCCCCTTACCCCCCCCGATCGATCCAATGTTACTATTAGGAAAAACCACACCAGACCTCCCAAAAATCCCCTAGGCTCAGTAGAGGGTGGGCTTGTTGGATTTACTTCTTCAGAGACTTCCCCTCTAAGAACTGATCCCATTGTATATGAACCCAACTGTCCTTTACCTACGGCACATAGAGCACCCTTGTCATCCAATTTTGTCTCTTAATGATCCTTTAATCTCTCAACCTCTGTGGGTTTGGAAGCCCCACTAAGCTAGCTTCCCTCAAAAATTTATTCTCTAAGATCAAGCCAGACATAGTCTTTCTTCAAGAAACCCTGGTCCTTAGTGGTAAGGTGAAAGAACTCTTCTTACAGTGCCTCCCACAGTAGTCCACTGTTTCCTTAGACTCTATAGGCCGCTTTGGAGGCTTGCTCACTGACTGGAACCCTGATGTTGTATATTTTCAAGCTTATGGTACTTCTGTAGGTATATTAATAGATGGTAAGATTACAATCTCAAATTCCTCTTTCAAACTCCTAAATTGCTATGCTCCCTATAGAGATCGCGAGCCCTTCTGGCAAACTCTATTTGATTCGGGTCTTCTCCATGAGGACAATCTTATTTTAGGAGGTGATCTCAACTTTACCCTTTACACTAATGAAGTGTGGGGTGCTTCTGCAAGGACTAATCCAAAGGTAGACTTTTTCTACTCTATCCTTCATAGATCATGGCTTATTGATGTCCAGCCTTTAGTGCTCACTCCCACTTGGCGAAAAAGAAGATCCGTGTTCAATGGTATCTCCAAAAGACTTGACCGTTTCCTTTTAGCTTCCAAATTGATTGGCGACCACCACCATTTCAGATCATGGGTTGAACTTTCAACGATCTTTGACCATCAGCCGATTTATCTACAAAATGAAGGTCCCCCATGGCCTTCAGCGGCACCATTTAAGTTCAATTGTACATGGATTGAAAACTTTGATTTTATTTCTCTTGTCCATACAACTTGGGAAGATTTACAAGAGTGGATGGACTCTTCTGCTATCCTTCTACTCTGTGAAAAACTTAAGTACCTGAAGCAGGCTGTCATTAAATGGAAAATAAAAAAATAAATAGATTATGAAGGCTGATCTGGTGTGTTTAGAAGAAAAAATTACAACACTCTTTGACAACAATCCGTCACATTAATTTGATGCAGAAGATTTAAACACTCTCCAGGATTTAACACAAAAGAAGAATGAGATTTTATCTCATGAAGAAGCCACTTGGAGACTCCGAAGCCAGGCGACCTAGTTAGAAAAAGGTGATAAGAATACCAGTATTTTCCATAAGTTTGCAACTCAGAGATGCAGCCATAATACTATCTGGGACCTGAATGACGCTGAAGGAAATTTAGTCTCAACCAATTCTAAGTTACACTTGTTGGCCTTTAATCATTTTAGAACTCAATACAAAGCCATTGAGTCTGAAAACATTGATGTACAGTTTTATGTACTAAAGACGGTCCCTCGCTTCTTCAAGGAGTCTAACAATATGAATATAGGTAAACCTGTCACACTCTCTGAGCTAAAAGACACTATTGACATTATGCCCAAAGACAAAAGTCTTGGTCCAGATGGATGGACTCAGGAACTTTTCCATCACTTCTTTGAGATCGTGGGTATGAATTTACTTAGAGATGTGGAAGAATCACGTCTCACAGGAACTATCCCTGGAGCACTAAATGCAACGTTCTTCACTATAATTCCTAAAATCAGTAAGCCTGTCAATTTCAATGACTTCAGACCCATTGCTTTGTGAAATGTCTCCTACAAAGTCATATCCAATATTATTGCCTCCCGAATCAAAGATACTCTAGCCAATTGCATCTCCACTGAATAATTCGGCTTCCTGAAGGATAGACTGATTTTTGATGCTGTGGGCATCACTCAAGAATGTCTCCACACGACAAAGTTGAAAAAATTGAACTCGGTCATCCTAAAACTTGATTTAAAAAGATATTATGACGGTGTAAGTTGGCAATTCCTACATTTGTTGCTTGACCAGATTAGACTTGACAAGCATGCCAATAATTGGATTATGGGTTGCATTACCTTAGTCAACACGACAATCTTGGTGAATGGAATTCCCATAGACTTCTTTTTCTACCACCGGGGTCTCCGTCAGGGTTGCCCTTTGTCACCCTTGATTTTCTTACTTGTTATTGAAGCACTTAGCAGAATGATGACCCAAGCAGTGGAAACGAGAACCTTTCAAGGACTCAAAGTCGCTACTAGCACCTTTATCTCTCACTTACTGTTCGTTGATGATGCCCTCATCCTAGGCTCCGGGAACATTGATTACTGGAAAACTCTCAAAACTATCCTATCCAATTTCTGTGAGGCTACAAGATTGTCTATTAACCATCACAAATATGTTTTTATTGCACAAAATATCAAACCAAATCTAAGGATCTTCCTTCTTTCAGAATTCAAAATTCAATTTGAAAGCCTTGATCATGGGATGAAGTACCTTGGCTTTTCTCTGAAACCAAACAGCTATAGAGTCAGTGACTGGACATGGCTTATCTAGAAGATTGAAAAGAAGATTGGGAATTGGACCTATCGCTGGCTTTCCTTGGGCGGCAAACTCACTTTGGCAACTTCAGTTTTACTAAGCATCCCAATTTATTGGCTTAGCCTAGCGAAATCTATGACTTCTGTGCTCTAGCGCATTCATATTTTGATTAGTATATTTATCTGGAAAGGGGGCAAAAAATCCATTGGATATCACCCTACAAAATGGCAAAGTCTAGCGAAACCAAAACAGTATGGAGGGTGGGGCATTAAACACCTGTCATGGTTTTCTCTTTCTCTTGCAGCCAAATCTTGTTGGAGAGGTCTTTTTGGAATAAATCTATGGAATATAATTCTCATGAAGAAATATCTAAAAGGATTAGATATCATCTCCTGGCTGCGTAAGGACGCCCACTCCACTCAGAATTCTTCTATTATTTGGTAGAATATGATGTTTTCAATGTCGATTATCAAATGATGGTTGGCATGGGAAATTGGGATAGGGCAGTGTATTGTTCTTGGGCGCGGCCCCTTCATTGGTTGCTTGGATTACTATCACCTTTCCAATTCACTCCTTCATAAATTAAACAATCAATCCATTTATTCGTTAGCCCAAGCCACCATGATCGACTCAACAAAAGCGCACCAACAATGGATGGATGCTAGACAACTGGGATTATGTGATACACACAACATGGAATGGGAAGATTTCACTCAAAATATCAGAAGCAGTGGCATCCGATTGAGTAATTGAAAAGACAAACTCTCTTGGTCTTGGAACCGTTCAACCGGTAAGGTCACGGCTAGATTAGCATATCAGTGCATATTTTATACAAATAAACTGGTTGTAGAAAAGTGGTGGCATTAAGCGATCTGGATGGTAAATATAACTGTCAAAATAATATGTTTCAAGTGGCTTTGCATAGAGGACCGCATACTCACAGGTATCAATTACCAAAAAAGAGGTGGAATTGGCCCTTCAGTCTGTGCCTTGTGACTAAAAGCAGAAGAATCCGTCACACACCTATTTGTGGAATGCCAAATCACACAACTTATTTGGGCCAATATCCTCACATATTTGAGGATTGACAGTGATTGGAAGAGGGCCACCATTGAAGAAAATGTAAAACACTGGTTCCTCAAGCTTCCTAACTTAAGACACATTCCTTTTTTGATTATGTGGGACATTTGGAAATACAAAACTAAAATTCTGTTTGAAAACTGGACAAAGAATGATCCCGGGATATACAAGAAAATTCTCCTCTCCATTAAAGAACATCCATATAAAGAGGAAGAAGACAAATTAGAAGTATTACTGAACCCAATCTACTTCAATGACAACCCAATTGGATTCTTTGATGGTGCAGTAGCAGACAATAAGTGCGGCATAGGTATTTATTTAAAAATCACTTCCGGACACACCATCCAAGCACATTTTGATAGAGGAATAGGAAACAATATGAAAGCTGAGATGATGGGATTATGGGGAATACTTCTACTTTCCACACACTTCTCTTTTAAAAAATTAATGGCGGGAGGCAATTCAAAGGTCACCATTGATTGGATAAATGATAAAGCCAATCTAGATCTTAACTATCTCAGCCACTAGAATGACAAGATCAACACATTAAAAAAAGGTTTTGAAACCATAAACTTCATTCACATCCACAAACAGTTTAATAAAGTTGCGGACAACTTATCCAAAAAATCCCTCAATGATACTCTAGGGGGGCTATATTTCGAAGAGCTCGTCAATGGAACTATTGTTAGATCTGGGGAATTACACATTCTATAAGGTGGATCTAACTAGAAAAAGTTGTTGGGTTATAAAGTGTTTTAGCCAAATAAAGTGACCATAGAATAACACAGGTAAAATATGTAGAAGGAGAATGTCTATTCCATTCATGGAAGATACGACTATTGTAAATTGAAAGTTTCATTTGATTCTAATACGAATAACAAAGAAACTATTTTTTTTCGCGTAAAAAAAAAATATGGAGTATTATTTTGTGGATACTCTATAGATATAGGAAATATGGTGTATCCATGTTTATATGTTAAAGTTTCCACATTGTTTGAGACAAAGTGGATGTAAAGAAATCTAGTATGTGAAAGACAAAGTATAGGGTAGCCTTTGCACTCTTCCTATGTGGGATTAAAGGAGATGGTGGTTAATTATTCGAAGTCCAAAGAAACTTTGGATCAAGAGGAAGGTTGTTAAAGGGATATAATTAGGTCTAGACAACGAGTACTAGGTCTTTTGAAAGAGTAGTGGAATAAACTCTTCCTTGCTCTCAATCAATTTGTCACATTGTCTCGAATAAATAAATCCTTCATTCTCCTCGAGGGGTTTTGTAAAGAAAGCTAGTACATGTGAAATGAAGCATAAGATAGTGTTTCCCCCCTCCCCGTGTAGATTGGAGGAGATGGTAGTCGATGATTCAAACTTCAAATGACTTTGATCCAAGAGCAAGGGAGCTTAAGGGGTATAATTAGGTATATATAACATGAGTTTGGTATTTTCAAAGAGTGGTGAACTAACCTCTTCCATATAATGAGTGAATTATTTTCTTTTAGAAGAACTCCCAAATAGGGAAATCCCTCATTCTCGTTAAGGGACTGAGTAAAGAAAGCTAGTACATGTGAGATGAAGCATAGGGTAGCATATGCCCCCTCTTCATGTGGTACCGGAGGAGATGGTGGTTAATGATTCAAACTCCATGTTTGACTTTCGTCCTAAGAGGAAGGGTGCTTAAAGGATAGAATTAGATCTAGACAGTGAGAGCTAAGGTTTTTGAAAAAGTAATGAACTAACATCATCCATGCAGTGAATGAATTTTTTATTTTAGAAGACACATGAATAGGGAAATCCCTCATTATCCTCAAGGGCCTATGTAAATAAAGCTAGTAGATATTAGACAAAGCACAGGGTAGCCTTCGCCCCCTCCCCATGTGGGCCGAAGATGATGGTGGTTGATGATTCATACTCTAAATAAAGTTTGGTCCAAGGGGAAGGGAGATTAAGAGATAGAATGAGGTCTAGACAACGAGAGCTAGGCCTTTTGAAAGAGTAGTGAACTAACCTCTTCCATACAGTGAATTAATCTTTCACTTTTTATAAGACTTCTGAATAGTGAAATCCCTCATCCTTCTCAAGGGGTTTTGTAACGGAAGCTAATACATGTGAGACAAAGAACATGATAGCCTTTCCCCCCTCTACACATGGGACCAAAGGAGAGTGATGTGGTCTAAGGGGCTATGCATTTAAAAGAAGGATGAAGGTTTTGTCAACATTTAGTTTAAGAACAAAGATTATTTGAAGCAACACTTAACAGGGAGTGATGATCTCCCCATTTTTTACTATAGATAAGGATGTATTAAAAAAACACCAACATTAATCTTTGGTTGTGTCATGATTTCATATAGAAACATTTTTAAAAAATTTCAATGTTGGCCCCATTCACAGGTCACCGTTGTCCATCATGTAATCTAGCCCTAGTACAATGTCTTTTAATAGTTGTTTCCTTTAAAATTCAACTGATCGAAAAATTAAAACGAAACGAGGATGAGATGAGAAGATATATAGAGTGGGTCTATGAGTGATCTTTGAGTATAAGGGAAAACATCTCTTCCATGTCATACACAACACAAGGGAAAATGAATACCGAGTGAACAATTGTTTACCATGTGGAGACCATTATCTCAAACATTGACTCAATTCCTCCATTGATCCAGTTGATGTATTGGACCTCACTCAACATTGAATACTACCTAATTATGCATCATGTTATTTGGTATCTCTTTGGAAAAGTATCAATAAGCCCCTCATTGGGTGCTCCCATATCAACATTGACACTCGACACACCAACAATCAACCTCCATTCCTCTAACAAACTCTACAAATATTTGTAATGAAAAAGTTCATAATACATGTTGTGGTTTAACCATCTCACATTTCCTTGGAATATTCGCAAGAATGCACAATTTCTCACACCCTCGTACATGGATCAAGATATTATCAATGGTAAATTGGGTCCGGTCATATTTATTCCTCTCAATGAAATTCCTCTATGTTTTATGCTGTTGTTCATTAGACAATGACTTCAACCCAACATAAAAAAAAATGATTAAAACAGATTTGACCATGAGTAATAATATCAATAGCAATAGACTCCCTTGCAATCATCAACCCAATGAACAATTTTTTAACATTTGGAGACCATTATCTCAAACATTGTCTCAATCTCTCCATGGAGCCACCCGATGTATTGGATGTCACTCAACATTGAATAATTCCCAATTATGGAGCATGTTATTTGGTATCCCTCTGGAAAAATATCAATAATCCCCTCATTGGGTGCTTCCATCTCAACGTTGACACTCAATCCACCCTTTGTAATGGCCCTTGGGAAAAATATTCCATGTAAACATTTGTGGACACCACACATGCTTGAGCATCAAGTTCCATAGATGCAGTTTTTGCATGCACCCCAGCCTTATCCCAAGCTTCAACATTAATATTTTCAACATGTGCTTGAGCCCCTTCAACATCAACATTTATATTTCACATGATTTTTAGATGCAACTCTGCCCACAGGCCCGTGGGAAGAGTTGTAGTTGTACTTGTGGGAAGAGTTGTAGCATCCAAGGTAGAGTAGTAGAGAGTGAGATCTACTCCGAGGCATGAAGAATCCTTGACCCCAAATCAAATACCTTCTCTGATGATGAGATGTACCATAGGAGAAGATCTATGGGAAAAAGGAAGTAGGTATTTCATGGATTAATGGACCCATCTCTTCTACCATCTGAGGTTGAATGAAGAAAACTGAGTATATTTGGGTGTCATGAGGGGGAATTGGTGGGGTTCCTGGATTTCCCACTGCATCGTCGAATGGTAGAGGTAGTGCACCAATGGGTAAAATGAGTAAAATTAGAAAAAGTACTCCCATTGCCAAAACTAACTCAATAAATGACTAAAATGTATTGTCATTGCCAAAACTAACTAAACTAAATATAGAGTATGATAAAATGTTTTGATATACTTTTCCATTTATAGATTTTATAACATCACAATTCCGACAATCATTGAACAAATCAAAGTTGACTTGGTCAAAATGCTAGGTGACCATTGGAGGGGGAAAACCTAGTTTACAACGTCGCAACTACGACCACTATCTTCACAAACGTGGCAAGAGAGACGATTATGTCACAAATGTGGCAAGAGAGATGACTATGTGGAAAACATGGCAAGAGAGATGACAACATGGAAAGAGAGACGACAACGTGGAAAGAGAGACATCAACGTGGAAATAACGATGTTATTGGGCAATATGGAAAAAAAAATTAAAATTTCCTCTATTTTTCGATAGTATGGCCAATTTTGTCCATAACGCCGCAAATAGAACGTCAAAATTTTTACAATATGTACTAGTGATTGTTGTAACATGGCATCCATAATAATATATACACAACTGTAAATAAGCACAAGAATAAGCAAACCATAAAAACAAAAGTTGTTAATAGAGTTCGACAATATCACCTACATCTTTGGGCCTTTGTCTCAGTGGGTGAGGCTTTCTTATTTCTCTTAAAATATTCCAAAGTACATCATAAAAGTGCCAAAAGGATTACAAAATGATCTAGCTGTGTTCTTCTAGATCTCAAGAACCCAACATAACTGACGACACTAAAAACAGATGAACGAAGCTCCCGGAAATGGCCAACAAAGTTGCTCTCCTCAATGGCTTCCCTGCATAATAATGGCTTAGGATTTACAATTCTTCAGGATTTTTCCTCTTCTGAACTTGTCTAAGGCTTCTAAGAACCTCTGGTTTATATAGGCTTGAATTTGGCAACAAACTCCCAACTTCCCCCCAAGACTTGGCCTCAAAAAGAGCTCCAGATCCTCCAATAATGGCCAAAATCCATGAATATCAGGATAAAAATCAATTAAAATCATAATATGAGGTTTAAAAACCCACTTTTAGTCAAAAATCAGGACGCAACCCCCAATCCTCGGGCTCTTGGTCACATGCGCGCCCTCCATGTGGCCAAGCGTTGACTGGCGCTGGTCCTTATCCTCCAAACTTCGGCCCTTGGTCGCATGTGTAGCCATGTGTCCACAACCCTGAACTCCACATGCCTTTCTATTGTAGCCCCTGGTTACGTGCCTTGTTCAGTGGGCTAGCCCAACCAACTAGGTGCTAACCCCACACATCTGCTCCAAGCATCATGGGAGTGGGTCATATGGCGAATGGTCATGTGGAATAGTGAAAGTGTCGGGGCTGGCTGGAGGGGGTTGCACACCAATAAAAAGTGCAAGTTTACATGGCATAGGTCGTATGGTGTTGTGTCGAGGGTTGGGGCTAGGCCCCAACCCTTTTCTCTACCCGACATACAACATATTTCAATTCAAATATTTAATTTAAACTATATGAAATAAGATCCACCGTGGGAGGGCTGGTAGCCCGTCCTTGCCAAAGTGCTCGCCCAGACCGGAGGTCACAGGTTTGACTCCCGTGGAGTCCACACCATTTTTCCATGACAACCAACCAATGAAGGGGTGCCATGTGGTAGCCCACGACTGGGCCACGTGGCACCATACCATTATCCCAAAATATGCTATGTGTCAAACAATTATTCACCCACCTGCCAACATCAATTGCCCAGTCAACATGCCAACGCGCCTGCCACATCATTGTACGGCCGTACAAACTATACGGTCAACTTCCACGTCAGCACTGTATGAATTGTACAATCAACAATTTTTTTGCATTTTTGACAAAATGAACAGAATGCGATATATTTCACATACAGTGTATGTTTGAGCCTGTTCAAGTTGCGTTGGGTTTGTAATGACGAGGTATATGCACACATCCGTTTTGAAGCAATTCTGAGCACTTTGACTTTTAGGCCTTCCTGGACCCATTTTGGTTCCTAGATCCATTTTGGATCATTCATAAAAGGGGTTTTTTAATTGTGAAAAATAAAGTCAATATATTGTAGGTACTGGGGGGGATGTGGGGTCTTAAGGGGTTTATAGGTATTGGGGAGATAAAAGGGGGTATCTAGTTAAAACAAGGGTTTCTTTTATTGCAAATATGTATTGGGAGGGGGGTTCGAAAAAAGGATTTTGGGAGGTATTTATCAATATCTAGTGAAATTAGGGGTACTCTTTAATATCTTGTGAATGCATGCACTATGTCATAGGTTCATTGAGTGAATATTGCATGGGGATGTCCATGTTGAGTGAGAACTGTGCCCACAACATAGTCTGAAGCATCTGTCTCAATCTCAAAAGGTTGTTGCAGGTCAGGTAATGAGAGCACTGGGGTCGAGCACAAGCGTTGTTTCAAATCATTGAACACTTTCTGTTGCGACTAGCCCCACACAAAATTTTCCTTGCCACCACCCCTAGTCACTAGGCTAAGGGCCCATGCAATATGGAAGAATCCCAACATGAACCTACGATATAAATTGGTAAGGCTTAAGAAACTTTGAATCTCGGTGAGTGTGGTCGGGGTTGGCCAGTTACGAATGACCTGGATCTTGGTTGTACAACATGCACCCCGTGCTCATCAACAATGTAGCCTAGGTATTGGACCCTATTCATGTTGAAGGCGAACTTTAACAAATTTTCATATAGCTTGTGTTGTCGCAGAGTGTTAAGAACCTGCTCAATATGCTGCAAGTGTTCCGCTCAACTCTTGTTGAAGATAAGGATGTCATCCAAATACACCACCATAAAAGAATTGGTGAAAGGCTGCAAGATATAGTCCATCATCCTCATGAAAGTTGTTGGGGCATTTTTCAACCCAAAGGGCGTGACCAACCATTCAAAAAGACCTTCTTTGGACTTGAAGGAAATATTCCATACATCGGTTTGGTCTATTAGGACCTAGTGGTTGCTGGACTTCAAATCAATCTTATTGAAGTATTTTCCCCCCTTGAGTTGTTCAAGGAGATTTTCAATTCAGGGAATTGGGTACTAGTTCCTGACTGTGATTTTATTTAGGGCCCGATAATCAATGCAGAGTCGCCAAGTCCCATCTTTCTTCTACAAAAGAACAATTAGGCTTCCACAAGGTGATGAGCTTGGTCAGATGTGCCCCTTTACAAGAAACTCTTGGATCTGGTGCTTGATTTCCTCATTTTCTGTCAGAGAGCAGCGATAGATTGGCCCATTGGTTAGCAATGCATCGGGGTTCATATCGATTGAATGCTTGACCAAACAATGCAGAGGTACCCCAACGGGTGAGGAGAATATGTCTTTATATTCTTCCACGATCTTATCCACTTGTTTCTTCTGCGTGGAGAGACATACTGTGGAGGCCATGGATGTGGTTGGAACCTTCCACTCACTTTGAGTGTGAATCACAAAGAAGAAAAACTTCGCAATCTGAGAGATGATCTTCTTGCATTTTTTGGAATAGATCAAGGAAATGGAAATAGATTGGACTACCTCAAGTATCCTATACAATTTCTTGTTGAAAGTGTTAGTACCCAAAGTCACCTCTAGATTGCAGAAAAGGTAAGCCCAGTACCCATAAGTTTGTATGTCACAATGAATAAATTTAAGGGTGGTCTAATGGACACAGTCTCAAGATTATATCGTTCTAACTCAGAAAACTGGGTTGGCACCCATAGGCAAGTGAGGTCTTGATCTAACTTCAATTAGTAAATTTCAGTATGGTGGTGAGTAGGAGGAAGAATTTAAGGAGAATGAAATTGTCTATTGTGAACATCTGGTCTTCTAGCAGCATAAGGAGGAAAAGATTCAAATACGAGATCCTCTTGAATTCATAACTTCAAGAAACTGAAACCACTATGACAATATTGCAATCAAACATACATTACAATACAGTCACAGCGACCCGACTGGATCATCCATGCCCGAGCTCTCAACATCAGAGGAAAAAGAGAACACAAGAAACTAATTAAAATTGGTTGTAATGTCATCGTGATCAAAGCTCCATCACAAAAACACAACTACCCTTGACTGGATCCTCCATGCCCAAGTGTTTTAAAGCAACAATTACACAAGGATGAAAGGAAACTGACTTTCATTAAACAAGAAGTCTCAAATACATATCATAACTAGAGAACCAGAGGCTTCACTAAAACTTTACAAATCGAGAGCTTAGCTCAACCATCGACCCTTAAAAAATATAAAACATGAGTATATATACTCAGAACTACTAACGTCTCCTAGGGACACAATTGGACCCCTGCATTCAAAGCTTTGTGTTTCTTCTCCTTCAGTCAAACTGCACAGGATTTCCTTTGTCAGACACAAATCTAAGATAGTATGAGCTTTGCAGGGAAATTTCATGATAGGGTGACCTTGGGCTGACAACCTGCCTCCACAACTAGTGCTTCCATGCTTCCTATTTATGGTTGAAATGAGGTTTCAACCACCTTCTTCGGCTTCATTAACTACCCTTATTGGGATCAGAACGAGCCTAGACGTCCATGAATGCTCTTAGGTGACGCTCCTGACTTGTTGAGTTGAACTTGGCACATTGAAACCATGTTGCCTTCCTCTGTTGTTAATACAAATGCTCTTGGCCCCCTTGGCATGGCTCTTTTCAACCACCCCATGTGACTGTGGGCTGTGACCTCACACTTGTCCCACATGATGTTTTGGGGTTTCTCATTTCGGTATTTTTCACCCCATCTTGGATTCAATATCGCGATGCCCAAAATCATGAAACGGTCGCTGAGATCGGGGTTTAGACTCGCTTCAAAATGGACGGCCACGATCGTTCCCTTGACAATACGAAATGTTGACTATGCGATGAGCACTAGCCCCTTTTCCCGAACCTACTTCCTTTGTGACTGGGCACTAGGACCGTGGGCCCAATTTTTGGGAGATTTCACAATTTCGCGTTTCAAGAGAAAGAGATGCTACTCCTGGGAAACCTCTGATTCGTGAAATCATGAAATCAATATTTCACGTTTCGGGGCTTTGGGCTATGGGTGCACTTGGCGATGAGAACCTCGAAATCTTGATTCCCAAAATTGTCGAAGTCAAATCAACGACCCTCTGCTTCTCACAAATGGACGACCTAGATATTCCCCTTCGTGAATCGAGATTTCATGATCCTTGATGCATAATCTCTCAACATTTGAAATACTGATTCCCACGCTCGCTTGATTCCATATAAGATCACTCTCAGTGCTGCGACCTACAATAATGAAGACTTGGACTGCACGACTAGGACTTGGAAAAAACAAAGACTCAGTAATAGAGGCAAAAAGAGAAGTAATCGGCCGTAGGGGGAACAAAAAATCTTGGGGCCAATATCTATCAGGAAAACTTCGACAAGGAAAACCAGTCAACCAAAGGATGAAAGAAAACAACAAAGGAAAATATACATTGGGAGGAGAAATATATGATCAGGTTTGCACAAAAGGGAGGAAAAGATAGGCAAAATCACAAACCTAGGACAAAATCACCATCCACCAGAACATGAAAAAATTAATCACTAACATTTGGCTCCACGAGGGATGGCATGCTCCCTGCGAGCTGCCAAGAACGTGCAGCTCCAATGCCTTTCTTTGGGTTGTGGAGTCTCCTATTTAAAACAATAATAAACATAAAATAGGAACGATATTTACAATGGTGGGATGCCGACTGTGACTTTTAAACAAAAAACGTTTTCAAGAAGTGCCCATTTACAGGGCGAGCAAAAACTTCACCACCCTTCATATTCTGCAACCTATAAGTATTATTAAGAAATGTCTCAGAAATCTTGAAGGGTATGATCCAAAGGGCCTCAAATTTACCATGCTTTCCCTTGTCTTGTGGATCCCATTTGAGCACTAGCTCTCCCATCTGGAAATCCTTTTTTTTGCTCTCCCTGTCAAAGGCCTTCTTGAATTTCTGCTGATGATCATTTTCTTTGTCCATCACTTTTTCTCTCGTCTGTTCTACTTATACCAGCTGATGAATCCTCTTGATCATATCATCGGGCTCTTCTTGACGGTCTTGGAAGAAATTTGCTAATGGAAAGGAGAGATGAGAGGGAAAAATTGCTTCAGTCCCATATACGAGCTGGAAAGGAGAGATGCCCAGGGACCATTTAGTTGTCACTCTATTAGCCCACAAAGAAAATTTGAGCTTTGAATCCCATGCTTTCATGTTGTCCTCTAACAATATTTTCATGATTTTGATGAGGCTTTTGTTAGAGGACTCTGCTAATCCATTTCCTTGAGGATAGTAGGGGGTAGAGTGGATCAACACAATTATGAAATGGTCATAGAATGGATCAATGGTTCAACTTTGAAATATGTAGCCTTATCAGTGACAATTTTTCTCGGACAACCAAACCTTGCTATGATATCCTCCAGGAACATGGTGATTACCTTGTGGGACACACTCCTTGTGGGGATAGCTTCTATCCACTTGGTAAAATAATCCATGGCCGTTAGGATCCATCTATGCTGACCGTTGGATGCAGGGTGAATCTCCCCAATGAAGTCTAGGCCCCATTGCTAGAAGGGCCCTGAATAAATCATAGGTTTCAATGGCAGGGGCTTTAGTTGCTTCTTTCCTGAGAATTTCTGACATTTAGCATAGACTCTAACTTTTGTGCAAACATCAGTGAACAGAGTGGGCCATAAATAACTATCCCTGAGAATATTATGAGCCATCCTTTTCCAGAAGTGATTCCCCCCACATGAATTGTCATGAAATTCCAACATAATCCTTTGTGCTTCATGTGGGTCTAAACATCTCAGAAGTACCCCCAGGGGGTCTTTTCAATATAAATTTTTACCAACAAGGCAACATTTAATGGCTTTGAGCTTTAAATCTCTTTCCTTGTTTCTTTGCATGCCATCGAGGGGCCGCAACTCTTGTATAAAAAATATGACATCCTTGTACCAAGGGCATCTTGCGAATGGGGGGGTTGCCTGAGCATTTGTATCATATGGTTCAACCTGTTGATTTTCTGAGCATTCACTGATGAAGCTTACCTCCAAGGATTTGCAATTAGATTCAGCTAGTAGTGTGGCTAAACCTTGACCCTTAATGAATTTGGTGGGCTTTATCTCCAGGTCGAGGATTTTGGCAATCCATCGGCTCCTCCTTCCATCTATGTCCCGCCGAATGAGAATTTCCTTCACAGCAATTGAAGGGTCATATGCAGTGATTTTTGATTGCAGGACATAGACTTTGAAAGCCTTGAGAGCTTTAACCAAAGCATAGGCCTACTTTTCCATCATGTCGTATTTTACCTCAGCATCTCTCAATGCCCGACTGAAAAGGGACATGGGCTGCTCCAACCCTTCAACATTCCTCTGTAACAGAACAACCGCTACAATGTCAAATGAAGCAAATGAGAAAATAAATAAATCCTTTGAGTAATCAGGACTGATAAGCAAGGGTGCCTTAGTCAAGGCCTTCTTTATCAGATCAAAGGAATTTCGAGACTCAATAGTCCATTTAACTTCATTTCCCTTCCTCAACATGGATGTTATAAGCTTTTCCATCTCAACAAAATTGGAAACAAACCTCCTGAGAAAATTAATTTTTCCCAGGAAAGATTGGACTTCTTTCTTAGATCTTGGGAGTGACAAGGTTTGAATTACTTCAAATCGGCTGGGATCAATATTGACTCCTTCGACTGATACAATGTGGCCCATCAACTTTCCCTCCTTCATGGAAAACAAATATTTTTTGGGATTTAAGTAGAGACCAAACTTTCTACATTTCAGAAACACCCTTCTCAAATGCTCACAGTGCTCTCTGTGAGACCTGGAGAAAACTGTAATGTCATATAGATAGATGACCATGAACTTATCCCTTTCTCCAATAAAAGCTATATCCATGTCTCATTGAAAGGTCACTCCTACGTTCATCAATCCAAAGGGCATTTTTGCATACAAAAACGTACCCCAAGGAGTGGTGAAGGCTATTTTTTTTCTGTCTTTAGGCAGGACCAAGATCTGATTGTAGCCCAAAAATCCATCAATCATGGATATCCTTGATGCGCTAGTTACCCTTTGTAATATGTGTTCCATTTTTGGCAAGGGGTAGTTTTCTTTCTTTGAGCTCCTGTTCAGGTTTCGGAAATCGACACAAGTCTGATTTCCCCACTCTTCTTCCTTATTGGAACCAGGTTTGCCACACACTCCAAATATCTCAAGGGTACGATGATTTGGGCATCCAATAGCTTCTTTACCTCTCTTTCCATGATAAGCAACAACATAGGGTTTATCTGTCTTAATTTCTGCCTAAATGGTATGGCTTCCTCTTTCAGTGGAATCTTATGCTCAATGACAGTTGTGTCATATGTTTTGAGGTCTTCATAGGTACAAGAAAAAACATCAGCAACTTCCTTTAATAACTCAGTGTACTTAGTCCTCTGCTTTCTTGTCAATCTACTTGACAATTTGACAAACTTTGGCTCCTTCTCAGTGCCAATGTTGCACTTAGCCACACCAACATCACCATTTGAGATTTTACCCTTCGCTGCCACATCATTTTTGTCAAATAATATTTCCAAAGGAACCATTCCTTTTGGAATGTGATTACTGGGTAACTAAACAAAATGATGGTCAACAATTTTGTTCAGAAACGCACTATTATGAGGATTTATTTTGGGATTAGGATCTTGATCAATATGTAATGTTGAAAACTCGTTAACAGTCTCCAGGAATCTTTTGATTTCAAGATCATCTTCAAACACTTTCCAATGCTTGACATTGTCAGGTATAGAGGGTCTATATCTCACTTCTACATCGTACCTGAGTTTAGGTGGTAGAGGAAGTCTAAAATTGCTTGCTGAAATAGCCAGAGAATCAACCACAGTGTTTTCTCCTATTGGAATAAATGATATGTTGAAAGCTAGGAAAAAACTGTCAATGAGGTCCCATACTTCATTTCTGTAACTCCTGAGTCGAGGGTGTTTGGCTTGATAAATGTTTTTTGATCTGCTGGATAATCAGTTCAGCATCTCCAAACACAAATATCTCTTCAATCCCCATGTCCTTCGTAGCCCTTAAGCCCAAAACAAGAGCTTCATACTCTGCCACATTATTGTTAACTTCAAATTCTAACTTGTACAACAGAGATGTTGTTTCCTGAGTAGGGGGGACAAAAACTACCCCAGCACCAACACCTTCTTTAGAAGAAGCTCCATCAAAGAACATTTTCGAAATAGAGGTAATGGGAGGAGAATCTTCATAGAGAGTAATAGGCTTTGTTATTTCAAGAGGGGGCTCAGAAGTGTCAGTGAGCTGCAACATATGGGAACCCAAATCATTATCAGATGCAAAGATATGATGATTGGTAGGATCGACTTCATCATTGATACTGTAGGCCAATTGATCTTATCTGTACAATCTCCTTTGCTCCCCTCGAAATAATGGAATGGTAGCATATGTGAGGTTCATCTATAAGGTTCCCCCAAGTATTTTTATCCAAGATCTTGACAACAACATGCCAAACTTGGTAGGAACATCAACCACCATGATATCCATGATGACACTTTTCATGGGAAACTGAAACAAGGCTAACACTAGATCTTTGATGACCCCAAGACATTGCACTCTCCTTGAGTCAAAATAATACAAATCAGATAAGCCTTTGTGACTTCCAGTCCTAATTCTTCCATGACAGTTTTGGGCATGATATTATGGGAAGTCCTTGAATCCATCAGACAGTTGTGCAGCACCTTGTCATGTATGTTCAGGGATGTGTATAAGGGAGGGGATGAATCATCTTTGTCTTCTACCATAAGACCTAATATGACTACATGATTTTTGCCTTAGAGGTTTACTAAGTCTATGGAATGACAGTGTGGTTCAGGATGCAACAGCTTAGAGAGGGACCTTTTGAAGTCTTTGTGCTTGACTAGCTCTGCCAGGGGGATAGGGATTTTGATCTTCTAAATTTCATGCTCAAAGCTAAAGGAGGAAGGGGGTTTCCGAATTTATCTCACCTCTGGGACAGGTTCTTTGGCTATTGGTGAGGGATTCTGAGCTTTCTTTTCCTTAATGTTATCCACTCCATGCTTAGTAGGCTTCTCTGCTCTGGGAGGCTGAGCAAGGATGTCAGAATATTATATTTTCCTCTTGGACCAGAGGTTGTATTTGCTGGGACTAGTATTGGACTTTTCGCCCTTGCTTAGCTCATTTATTTGACTAATCAGGAGGGATTCCTCGTATGCGGATTGAGTCAAATGGGGAAATTAGGAGGTGTCTCCAATACAGTGAATTTCAGGGTCAATCTCCTCTTCTTCCCTTTCCTCATCAATAACAAGGTTATTTTGAAGGGGAGTCTGAATTTTCTGATCGCTTCTATCTCTGTCCCTCTGCTCCTTTGGCATAATCTGAGGAGCATTGTTATTCAGTCTCCTGAAGCTTTCTCTGTTATCATTATTTGGGACATTCTTATAACCTTGCTTCCCTTCGAATTTCATCGTCTCCATTTCTGTAGACAAGGACTTCACCATCTTCATTAATTCATCTACTTAAAGGTAAGATGCAAAAGAACCAGAGGTTGAGGCCTCATATCTTCCTCTTCCTCTGTCTCTATCGGATTTTCTCCTAAGTCTATCAACTGCCAATACATTGGATTCTACTTCCAAGGCTACATCTTTCATATGAGTCAGGAAGTAGCTCTTCTTTCCTTGAAAAGGAGGTAGAAATCGAGGTCAAAAGCACTAGCATAAGTGATTTTGGTAGAGGCTTATGTAGGATTTATCTCATCAGGGATGTTATTGTACATCTTGTTGAATCTTTTGGAGAAATCAGAAACAGATTCTCCCTCTTTTCTCTTCAGGGACCCAAACTCTGTGATATAATACATAAAATCTTTTTTATCCTCCCACTGCCTCAAGAAAACATCATCTAAGGCTTAAATACCATCAACATATCTAAGGGTTAATCCCCTAAACCACTTCCTAACCTCACCATCAAGGCTCTGGACAAAGAATCTCATCTAGATGCCTTCATTTTCAATATTTAGATTATCAGCATAATTGTAGAAGGTAGCAAGTTGCTCTTCAACAGTTATGTCTTCTTCTCTAGTGAACTTAGGCATATATTTTAGGTAATCCCTAGTAGGGAGAGCATTCATTGACTGAGGTAGGACTAGAGGGGCATATCTTGCAGCCGTTATGGCATCCATTTTGTTTCCAGGGGGATTAACACATGTCATAGGAATATGAGGTGGAGGAAAATTAGGAGGAGAAGGGGTTAGAGCTAGGGAGACTGGGATTGAGCCTCTGGGAGGAAAGGGAAGTAGTAGAGGATTCGAAGAAAATTCCAAAGGGCCTGAAGGAAAAGAGGTTTCTCTGTATGTAGCAGCAACAACAAGATGAGGAGTGGTAAAGCCCAGGGTGGGAAAATCTTCAGATGTGATGGGTCTAAACCATGGTACAATTTTAGGAGAGAGAGGAGTGACAAGGGTTTCTCCCTCCAATCCTAGACTAGGAGGGGAAAACTCAATAGGAGCACTCCAAAAATTTAAAGTTCAGGAAAATCCAACATAAGGTATAACAGGGGAATGAGAAGCATGAATTAGAGTTTCTAAAGGACAGTGGAAATTATCATAAATACCTGGTTCAATTGTAGAAGTACCTTCTCGGAGCTGGGCCTTTCCCTTTCTGACGATTGTCTTTGGGTCAGCTTCAGGTGTTGCTAAAGGAAGATGTGGAGTAGACCTTGTGTGTCTGCTTCTAGAAGCCATAGCTGAAACAGTGGATTCGTCGGTGGATCTGGCTCAATGGATTCACCACAGTGGAGTCGTCAGGTGCACAGTTGCCATATTTAATGTACTAAGTTTTGATGCACCTTCAGAACTAGTAAGCTTTGTCATTCAATCACAGGGAAAATCTTCAATTTTTTCCCCGACAACGGCACCAGAAATGTAGCACCAGAAGTCACATCTGGATTGTGGTAGAGGTAAGCCCAATACCCATTAGTTTGTATGTCACAATGAATAAATTTAAGGATTGTCTAATGGACACAGTCTCAAGATTATATCGTTCTAACTCAGAAAGCTGGGTTGGCACACATAGGCAAGTGAGGTCTTGATCTAACTTCAATCATTAAATTGTAGTATGGTGGTGAGTAGGGGGGAGAATTTGAGGAGAATGAAATGGTATGTTGTGGACGTTCGGTCTTCTAGTAGCCTAAGGAGGAAAAGCTTCAAATACGAGATCCTCTTGAATTCAGAACTTCAAGAAACTGAAACCACTATGACAGTACTGCAATCAAGAATACATTACAATACAGTCACAATGACCCAACTGGATCATCCATGCCCGAGATCTCAGCATCAGAGGAAAAAGAGAAAACAAGAAACTGGTTAAAACTAGTTGTAATTTCACCGTGATCAAACCTCCATCACAAAAACACAACTACTCTTAACTAGATGCTCCATGCCCAAGTGTTTTGATGCAACAGTTACACAATGATGAAAGGAAACTGACTTTCATTAAACAATAAGTCTCAAATACATATCATAACCAAAGAACCAAAGGCTTTGCTAAACTTTACAAATCGGGAGCTTAGCTCAACCATTGACCCTTTCAAAATATAAAACATGAGTATATATACTTAGAACTACTAACATCTCCCAGGGATGCAATTGGACCCCTACATTCAGAGCTTTGTGTTTCTTCTCCTTCTGTTAGACTGCACAAGCTTTCCTTTGTCAGACGCAAATCTAAGACAGTATGGGCTTTGTAGGGAAATTTCATGACAGGGTGACCTTGGGCTGACAACCCACCTCCACGACTGGTGCTTCCATGCATCCTATTTATGGTTGAAACAAGGTTTCAACCACCTTCTTTGGCTTCATTAACTTCCCTTATTGGGATGAGAATGAGCCCAGAAGTCCATGAATGCTCTTAGGAGGTGCTCCTAACTTGCTGAGTTAAACTTGGTACCTTGAAACCATGTAGCCTTCCTCTGCTGTTAATACAAATGCTTTCGACCCCTTTGGCATGGCTCTTTTCAACCGCCCCATGTGACTGCGGGTCGTGACCTCACACTTGTCCCACATGATGTTTTGGGGTTTCTCATTTCGAGAGTTTTCACCCCATCTTGGCTTCAATATCGCGATGTCCGAAATCGTGAAACGATCGCTGAGATCGGGGGTCAGACTCGCTTCAAAATGGATGGCCATGATTGTTCCCTTGACAATACGAAATGTCAACTATGCGACAAGTGCTAGCCCCTTTTCCTAGACCTGCTTCCTTTGTGACCAGGCACTAGGACCATGGGCCCAATTTCTGGGAGCTTTCGTGATTTCTCATTTAGGGAGAAAGAGATGCTACTCTTAGGAAACCCCTGATTCACGAAATCATGAAATCGAGATTTTGTGTTTCGGGGCTTTGGGCTATGGGTGCACTTGGCGATGAGAACCTCTAAATCCCAATTCTCAAAATCGTCGAAGTCAAATCAATGACCCTCTACTTGTCACAAATGGATGGTCTGGATCTTCCCCTTCATGAATTGGGATTTCGCGATCCTTGATGCATATTCTCTCAACATTTGAAATCCTGATTCGCGCGCTCGCTTGATTCCATATAAGACCACTCTCAGTATTGTGACTTGCAATAATGAAGACTTAGATGGCATGGCTAGGACTTGGAAAAATAAAAGACCCGGTAATAGAGGTAAAAAGGGAAGTAATCAACCATAGGGGAAATAGAAAATCTCAGGGCCGATATCTTTCAGGAAAAATTCGACAGGGAAAACCAATCGACCAAAGGATGAAAGGAAACAACAAAGGAAAATATATGCTAGGAGGAGAAATCTATGATCGGGTCTACACAAAAGGGAGGAAAAGATAGCAAAAATCACAAACCTAGGCCAAAATCACCATCCACCAGAACATGGCAAGATTAATCGCTAACATAAAGTAATAATAACTTTGGGAGGCCTAGACTCATATACATCATGGTGTTTCCATAAATAAGGTTGGCCCAAAAGAACATCACAAACTTCAAGGAGGGAGACATCGGACAATGTTGGAGATACTTCACACACACCTAAGATTTATTTTTCCTAAGGTTTTCCCTATGTTTATTATTCATTATTTAGTCTCCTATATTTTTGGGAGAATATTTCTCTAGGATCATATTCTCTTCAGTTCACACTTCGGTTTGATCAGTTGAGTGGAGTCTAGATGCCACATTGGGGTTATAACCATGAAGCATTGTGATCATCACCAGATAATTCACATTATCCTTGGGATCATCACCAGAATAACACATTACTCATGATTTCATGATCTCCTTCTTAATTCACTTGGTTTCAATCAGTTAACTAAAGACTGATAGACTAGTTAACTCAGACTAGGTGGCAGTTCCCTCTTATAACTTCTTGAGAGACTAGACTAGGTGGAAGTTTACTCATGTAACTGTTGGTGCATGTATAGATCACTCTATACCACCACTATGGTTCATTGGGTTCTCCTCTAGTGTGAATTAGTTGATTTATACATAGTATATCATGTGTAAATTATCATTCATTCATTTGGTTAATGATAATTCTTCCATTCTTTCTCTTTTGCTTCTCTTTTCTCATATTTTCTCTACAACTGTGTATGTCAATTCCTATATAGATATATTATGTGTAGGTTCAACACATTTACATGGTATCAGAGACAATAGACTGACTGCTAGGGAAAATACACACCAAATTATTTTTGCAAGTACCAAAGATTGAAGACAGCAGAAAAATGGAATTTCCAAAAGAATTCATTATCACACTGTATAATTTCTTTGCATGGAAGGAGAATATGATAATGCATATTTGAGGTAGAGGATTATACTGGTTAACCATGAACACAGAGGAAAAACCAACATCATGCATATAAAAATTCAAGTATCTAAATCGAATGGATGAAGCGTTTGGAACAATTTTCAGTCTCATTTCTCCTAAACTCCTCTTTCACATATCCTCCTCTAAAACTCCCAATGAAGCTTGGACCAACATGGAAGGTGTTAGCACCAGAAGTCACCTATGGATTATGGAAGAGGTAAGCCTAGTACCCATCAAGTTATATGTCACGATTAATGGATTTAAAGAGGTCAAATGGGGAAAACTCAAGAGAATATCGTTTTAACTCAAAAAACTGGGGCAGTATGCACAAGCAAATAAGGTCTTGATCAACTTCATCCAATAAGTTGTAGTAAGGGTGAGTAGGAGGAAGAAATTGAGGAGAATATGTAAAGTTATTCTCTGGACATCAGGTCTTCCAGCATGCCTAAGGAGGAAAAACTTTGAAAAACAAGATCCTCTTGAATTCAAAGTTTCAGGAAACTGAAAATGCTATAACTGCACTACAATCAAACATCCATTACAACACAGTCACCACAATCCATGTGAATCCTTCGATCATGAACATTCAATATCAGATGCAAATAAGATGGAAATAGAAGCTGACTTTCATTAAAGAAGAAGTATCATATCAAGTTACATAACCAGAGAACTAGAGATTCATTAAAACATTACAATATGGTATCTTAGCTCAACATCGACCCTTTCAAAATATCAGAACTCCCTACATATACTCAAAAAATTCGTAAACATTGGCAGAGGCATGCTCGAGCTTCTTGTCCATATGCAACATCCTCTCGGTTAGATTGTGTATGTAGTCTTCTCTGTGCACGAAAGCTCAGATTGCCAGAGCTGATAGTCTACCTTCACGGTCAGATGACTCTAACCCTCCATTCATGGGGGAGATGATGCTTCAACTACCTCCCCCAATTTCATTAACTTCTTCATTGGGATTAGAATGAGGCCGAGCTGAATTGGAACCTGGAGAATGTGGTGGCCTCTTTCTGTGTTTTCCATTGGCATTTCAGAACTTGCAGCAGCTTCGGTGAACTTTGCACCTTTACCTGCATGCGACCCTGGACCGTGACCCTGGGACAATTCTTTGAGTGCTTCACAATTTCACATTTCAGGAGTTCACGCTGCATGAAACTTGCGCATTTCCCCCAACGAAACTCTGACTCGCGAAGTCATGAACTGGGGCTTAGGGAGCACTAGCTCCCCTTCAATATGACCTCCGCTATGACACGGGGCTCTGTCTCCGAATGTTTTTAGGATTTCTCTTCTCGAGGAAATGGGGTGCTGCTTCCCGTCGAACCTTCGATTCACAAAATAATGGTTTCAGGATTTTGCATTTCGTGAACTTGCTTCGTGCTCCATGTTAAAACCCCCGACTCGTGAAATCGTGACCTTGATTATTTTCTTCCACATGTCCCTCCGATTTGGACGACCTACATCTTCTTTGTATTTCTGGACTCGAGGTTTCGCACCATCCTCACTTCAAAATTCCCGAAGTGGCATTGTAACATACCCACTACCTAAAATCAAAGTTTTTCGTTCATTTCTCAACAATGAGAATCCCCGAAGCTCACAGCAGTGAAATGCCAAACCCGATCCATAGGTCCTTAATTCCCTGTCATGACCTCTTCTTCACGTGTCTATGACATTTCCCGATTCAGTTTCGGGTTTCGGGGTTTCGTCTTTCCTAATGTCCAGAGTTCCTGTCCTCTTGAATCCTCGAACTCCGACTTGCCGAAGTGCTCCTTTCGGCCTTAGCTCCTCCTGGCTAAACTCTAGTCCATGTGACTACTAATTCATAAGACTGCAGCCTTATCCTTCCTTCGGGGTTTTGGGCTTCAAAATCCCGATGTGCTCCAACTCCCATTAGCCCTCCAGGCTAGACTCCTGGCCCACATGACCACTATCTCACAAGACTGCAACCTTGTCTCCCATCGGGGTTTCGAACATCGCAATGTCGAAATGCATAAACATTTTGTCCTTGGAATCCCCGATATCCCAATATGACGTCAGCTTCTGCTAGTCCCCTAGACTAGACCTTTTGGTCCACACGAACTCCCTCTATATGACCGCAGTCATACCACCTATCGGGGCTTCAGGGTTTCAAACGCTGAAATGCATTTGCCCACAGGATTGCCGATCCCTCGAATCCCGATTCTCCACTATGTTGATAGCTGGCCCACAATGGCACTTTCCTCCTCATCGGGGTTTTGGACTTCGCGATTCCAAATTGCATAAACACCTTGTCACCGGGATTCCCGATATCCCGATGACCCAAATGTCGATAAGCGACTTCCTGTCGGGACTTTCCCCGATGGCTCCGATTGCTGCCGCGTGTCCTCTTCTAATGGACAGTCCTGGTTAACTCTCGGGATTTCACGACTTCTGATGTCCTGGACGCCTCGTCCCTAGGACTTGCGAAATGCTGAACTCTAACTCCCTTCAGATCTCTGACACGTGTCCCAAGTGAATGGACGATTCAGATCACTCCTCGCGTTTTCGAGACTTCATGACCTTAGGAACTCCAATTTCCCGAATGTCAATATCTTGATGTCTAGTGCCTGGATCTCCCGAATGGACGATCGCGTGACATGCGTCCTCTCTCAGATGGATGGCCCAGATTTGTGTCGGGGTTTTCAAGGTGGACTTACCTGATCTCCTGTCCACGGGAATGCCGATATCCCAACTCCTGATGCCTCGATCGCCGCCACGTGTCTCCATTAACGGACGATCCAGATCATTTCCGGGTAATTTCCCATGGAGATTCCCGATCTCATGTCATCGAGACTTCTGATTTCACGATACGTGAAACCCCGATGAGCCAACCATCCTTTCGGGATTTTTCCTTATGTTCACGAGCTTAACCCTCGTGCAACTTCTGTCAGATCTGACGGCTAACGGGTATCTGCTCAAGATCTGACGGCTCAGGTTTGTCCCACCTCACACATTCTTCCACTACTTCGAGGATGTGGAAAGATCAACGGTCCAAATGTTCTCATGGACCTT
>ML792681.1:126707-138596 GCA_009831015.1 Picea engelmannii
ATCACTATTCATGAAGATAGAGAGAAAAAGGGGCAAGGTATGTAACTCCCTTGTTACTTTTGTCAATATGACGGTTGTGAATGACCATGGGTCTTCCGAAAGGATCTCATCCGTCGATTCATTACTTATCCCTATGCTACTACTTAGGAATTTTAAGAGGGTCATTCCTCCTCATACAGGGTTATTAAGACTTGCACATTCAAGTCCTTTTTCCAGGTTCTCTGTAAACCTTTCCAAGGAGGGAATATTTGCGAAGAGATCTATTCCAGGGATTTCTTGGAGACAGACAAAGGGAAACAAACTCCCGAGGATGGACTGGAAGTCTGACTTGGTTCAACTCATGCATAATTAAATTCATTTATCAACATAAGCCATGCGTGGTCTTTATGTTATAAGCATATATCTAACATTTCTTATCAAAATACTGTACATACATCGTTATACTGTAATCATTCACAATTTCATAGTTTATGAGCATATATGTCAGGATATGAATTTCAAGATGCAATATTAAAAACACTTATCAGAAATAACATCAGAAGTGGGTGCGACTGCTGAGAGGGGTGCTCGTTTCCACCCAACCGTAGGCGTAGCGACTCCCAGTGGATTTACCACTAGCCACCCCTGAGCTGAGACCACGATGTTGTGAGACTGCGTCTCTCTGTCTGCCAGTGACCAGGAGTGAAGGTTTCAATCCTTCCTCTCTGTTATCACTCACTTTGCGTAATGCCAGAGTTCCCCCTCATGTCTGCCCCCTCGAAATCGCTTCTACCTACACCTTATCCTCTTGTGAGGTTGTGTGTGGCGTGATTCCCCTCACGCTGATCAGGCCTGACTGCTCTACGGATGGGCGGTTCACCATCCCATCCCTCATTAAGCCATCCACCTACTAGCCTGCGAGACATTAAATTCAGGGCCAGTGAGCCACTTTTGGTTCTCCGGGCCAGTGGAGTCCAAATAAGGTGTTAATTCTCAGTGGAAGTTAACGCCACCTTTCCAGGTGCCTTCCACCACCATCGTGGTCTCTTTTTCTGCACATCTCCTCTCAGTATTCCTGAAATAATTCAAAATATTATTCACATTCATTGACCTCTTCCTCAAGGTCCATTTACATCACATATTCACATTCATGAGTTTGCCATAGTTCTTGGCCAGTCCAGTTATATTTACAAGCTGGGGGAAACAGGGTGTTATAGGCATTCTTCGTTGACCCGATATGTGCATGCCTTAGCACAACATGCCATGACTTTGAATGAAACACATTTGTGGGTTTTTTAAGCCCACTTCTTTCGCATTTGGTCATCCAAGGGCCAACTCCTAAGGGAAAACACCCCCCTGCAAGAATATGTGATAACAAAAGGTATTTTTGGAAAATAGGACGATATGAGGGAACACATGCTTGAGGTGGAATTTCTCACATTGGATCCAAAAACATTTGACAATCTCCAAGATGTTTTTACCAAATATAAGGATTTGTTCTCGCAACTCAAGGCTTGCGGGGTTGATAAATCTAAGGAGGAGAAATAAATGGTTCTCACCTTTCTCTCCAAACTTGGTCTAGAATACCCAATGTTTGTATCCACATTCCATTCAGTTAGGTTCACCTTTGCATCCACTTGGACAATGCCCTCTCTTAAAGAATTTATCGAGTCTCTGACATAAGAGTAGAACAAACTCATCAATATGGGAAAAATCAAAGGCCCAAAGGTGCATGCAGTTACTGTACAAGATGGTAGCGGTCATCAATATTATAAATATAAATACAATGACAAAATGAAATCACATGCAAATCCAAAGAAGGAAGGGTACTCAAAAACCTTCAATGATGCCTCCAGATCAAAAGGTGGAAAGGGAAGAAAATGGGAGAAATGCACTTATTTCCATAAAGGATTCCATGAAGAATCCGCATGTATGCAGAAACAGATAGATCAAATGGCCCAAATACTTCAGCGAAAAAACCTTGGAGATCGCATCCCCGAGGGTGCCAAGAAGAAGAAGACAGAAGATCAGAATCCCAAGAAAGGAAATTCTAGTCATGCTTTGATTGCCATCAAATCCTCTCCCGATGCTTGGATCATATATTCAGGTGCATCACCACACGGATACCACAAAATAAGTATATTATTCATTGGATGCATGAAAATGTCCTCCTATATTTATGGGGGAAACTCTCCAGTCGAGGTCACTGAAAAAGGAAGAATTGAACTCACAAACGGAAGATTTGAGAATGTGCTTCACGTTCCCAAACTTTCCATCAATCTTCTCTCTGTGTATCATATGAAAAAATCCGGCACCGGAAAGAGATTCATATTCACACTTGATGCAGTGGATATCTATGACATGAAAACCAATTCCATGGTTTCTACTTGTGAGGTAAATCATCAATCTAGACTCTATACATTTTTTGAATTTATTGAACCAGATTTTGCATTACTACTTACCCATGTTGATGAAAGAAGTAGGATGTGGCATGAAAGGTTCGATAATTTAAATTTTATATATATTCAACAACTTAGCAAGTAGGGAATGGTTGATGGTCTACTTGACATCTACTTCTCCAAAATAATTTGTGAGGGATGTGTTCTCGGAAAACACCCTCAAGAGAAATTCGAAAAAGGAAAGACATAGAAGGATTCCTCTCCTTTAGATCTAATCCATAGTGACCTCATGGTCCCTTTTCCACATCCATCAATTAGTAAAGCAAGGTACGTGCCCATTTTTGTTGATGATTTATCATTCTTCACATGGATTTTCTTTCTCAGGAAAAAATTATAGGTCTTTCAACACCTCAAATATTTCAAAGCCCTTGTTGAGACATATTCAAGAAAGAAAAACAAAGTCCTTCAAACAGATAACGAGGGAGAGTATGTCAACCATGAGATAAAAAATATTTTTCATGAGGTAGGGATTCAATTGTTGCACATGGTTCCCTATACTCCACAACAAAATGGAGTTGTTGAGAGGAAAAATAGATCTCTAAATAAGATGGCATATTGCATGCTACATGCAAAGTCACTTCCATATAGATTATGGGATGAAGCACTTAATTGTGCAACCTACATCCAAAAAATATCTCCCCATAGATCTGTCAAGGATAAGACTCCTTATGAGTCTTGGAGCGGCCTCAAACCGAAAGTGACCCACTTCTATATTTTTGTTTCATGTGCATGGGCTAGGATTCCCTTTGAGAAGAGGAAGGAACTTGATCCACAGAGTACAAAGTGTATCTTTGTTGGATACCCTGATGGTGTGAAGTGATATAGACTGATTGATCTTTCGTCAGACTGACTCATCATTGAGAGGTGTGTCCAATTCGAGGAAAGTGTCTCGCATGTACCTCAGTAGTTGCATGCAAACACCTTTGTTCTTCCACCTGTCAGAGATGATGAGCATGCACATGTTGAAGCTTCTTCAGATGAAAGTTTCAATTCAGAGGATTCATATGATCCATATACAGAGTCAATATAGTAAGATGTAGATTCAGTGCATTCAGATGCATATGTAGAGCCAGAGCATAGGACCAAGTGGTCCAAGACTACTCTTCAGGATGTAGGGGATATTCTTGGGGATCCAGCTGATACTAGGAGGACTCGATCTGATTTCGAGGAGTCTCCTCTTGCACTCACTACCACTAAACCGTTGCCAACCAAAAATATTTTCTTGGTTCAGTCTTCAGATCCACAGTCTTATGGTGAGGCTGTTGGAAATCCATTTTGGGAATCTTCCATGTAGGAGGAGTACAACTCCCTCCTCGAGAACTAAACTTGGGATCTTGTTCTCCTTCCTTTAGGAAGGAAACTTGTCAGGTGCATATGGGTCTACAGGACCAAGACCGCAATGGGTGGACAGATTAGCAGATACAAATCCAGGCTTGTTTCCAAAGGCTTTAAGCAAGTGCATGGCATTGACTATGATGAGACCTTCGCTCGAGTAGCGAATATGGATTCCATACATTTGGAACTTTCCATTGCGACAGGCAAGGGATGGGAAATCCATCATATGGACATGAACAATGCATTTCTTCACTGTGATCTCTTTGAGGATATCTATATGGATTTGCCCTAGGGATTTATGTAGGATTCATATTTGGTATGTTGAATGAATAAGTCTCTTTATGGACTCAAGAAGTCTCCAAGAGCATGTTATTTGTTGGCACAGGGGCAGACCTAGGGTTCAATTCTACAACAACGCACCAACAAAACCCTAACTACCAGCCCTTTCGGAAACACCTATGAAGAAGATGAAGTCTCACCTGAGGTAGAGGAAGGGGTGGTTGCAAGACTTGGGTGTTTGCAACCTTAGATGGGACACAAATCTATGATTGTAATACTTAACAGAGAACTTAGCATCGACAGTTCATCAATATTTAACCACTATCTGCTCCGTAGAGAAAACAAAGCATCGCATCATTCATTCAGATATGATGTATCTAAGCACTTATCATAGAGAAGTAGAATAGATATAACAGATTCAGGCACTATAACATTCATATAAGTCAGATATAATATCCATATACATCATTAGCACAAATCATAAATAGATCTATATATCTATATCAAAGCACTTAGCAAGTAAAAAAATAAACACATCAACACATTGCACAAAGAAGAGCAACACAACATATACGTGGTTCACCCCCACTTTGGGGATACATCCACCAACTCTTCTTCTTCATTAGATTCTCCAATAGGTTACATGCACAGAGCCTCAAAACCCTACTCCGCATAGGATAGGAGATCTACACAGCTCGCTACATCCTCCTTCCCCGAGTAGATGTAAACACGCAACCTTCCACAACCTCTTACAATGACTTGCAGTTAGCTCTTCAAGTCTCACACAATATGCACAAAGCACTTACAATCCTTCAATCACATAGATCTAGCACTTATCCATTCGTAACTACTCTCTTCTTACATTGCCTAGACCTCTATTTATACTTTACAAAATAGGCCTAAACATGGGTAAACCCATGGGATGACATCCCATACCTGTTACATAATCCCATATCCCAAAAAGGACCCAAAAAGGGATTGAGATCCTGCGATCTCTGCTTCGTCTTGCACTCCTCCTTTGACAGGCTATAGAAGTCCCAAAATAGGTCAAACTTGACCATGGATCTCCCAAAGCTTGGTCAAGGGCCAATAGTCCCCCAATACTCACCTGTGACTTGTCCCAACTCAATATGATATGGGTAATTCTGCTTTGAAAGCCTCGAGTTTGGCTCGAGATTCTTCGACTTGCTGTTGTGCCATGGCCTCTTGTGGAACGAACTCTTGGATGACTACCTCGTTCACAGATCCCTCTAGGCATTGTTCAGCGGTAGTGATAACTTGCTCTAGTTCTTCTCCTCATCCTTCGACCTCTGTGAAAAATTGGTAGGCCTTATCTTGTACAGGTTGGAGCCTCTGAGTTACTTCCATAAATCTTCTCTAGATAGTGTGGATCTGCTGCTGGGCAGTGCATTTCTCTTGGGAGCGCTTCATTCTTTCCACAGCTGATAGGGGCTTTAGCTGCACTTATATCGTTTCGTCTTGATACTTTACCTCTTAGAGTTGCGACTCCAGTGCCTTCAATTCTGGATTCTCAGTGAGTTTCTCATAGGTCTGGGCACTACGATCAGTGAGTTTCTTACATTCCATATAAAGGGATTTTATTCTCTCAACTACGCTTCGAGCAATTGCTTCTCTTTAATCCCTTACATCCTATGGAGTCTCGGGCACGACATGGAGATCTAAGTCTACAATGTGTTGTTGTAGTTGTTGGATAACTTCTGTGAGACGATATACTTGCTGTGTGACTCAGTCCTCTACCTTTATTTATACGATTTTCACAGAGTGAAGTGCTCTACTAACCGCTTCTTTCACTTCGAGTTGCTCCGCAAGCAAATTTTCTTTTCCTTGTTGTATCTGTGCTTTTTCTTCATCAAAATTCGCTTGTATAGAAATATTTTATTGTTCCGCATCTTGGCACTACTCTACAAGTACTCCTTGTACTTGTGCCAAAGCCTAGGTGGCTTGTTCTGTTTCCTCTTGTGCTTGTCGAAGGCGAGCTTCGACTGTCTCAGCAAGTCGGTGGAGTTGGGATGTATCATCTCCCAACTCTGGTTCTCCCAATGGTAGGGGCGCAGTGGAGACTGTGCGGCTCGAATGAAGAGCCTGTTGTACCCCTCGAAGTTTGACTTCAATACTATCATACATTTCTTCCTTCTTCGCTCCTTGTTTCTATGCTATCTTCAATGAAACATCATTCAGTGTTGCTATGATGAAGTCAAATTCATCGGAGGTGAGGAGAGTCTGCATCTTGGTCATGGTGGATTTCGATTTCTTCTGGGAAGAAGGTTTCTGGGGGGAAACCTTTCTCTTCTTCAAGGGGTCAACCTCGTCTCTGGGTGGTGTTACTTCACTTGGTCTCTGTTCATATTCTACTTCGTCACCACCCCCTTGGTCAGGTGACATGGAAGAAGTCTTCCCTGAGGTGTTGTTTAAGTTTTGGACCTCCTCAATCTTCTTATGCCTGTTGGTTCCAGGTGTATTATGTTCTTTATGAGTGTCTTCTGGGCTGTCAATATCATATATCTCTGTGGGGTTGGTGGGGATAAGGAGGTCAACGGACCATTCCTTGGTGATGTCCTGAAGGTCTTCTTTTGTGAGTTTGTAATATGACTAGAGCTTCTCTTTATGTTCATCTTCTCGCGTTGTAATGTAGATAAAGTGTCGATTTGCGTTGAACTTCAGTAGTGGTCGGAACCTCTGTAAGGTGTTCAGGTTCATGCGAGGCTCAGCTTCGATGGCTCGATTTAGTTGGAGGTAGTATGTATGGAACACATCATTTGACTGCCATTGTTTGTTCATATCAGTTGAATACCATAGGATAGAAAACTTCACGACAAGCGGTTCGAACGACTCTATGTCGGGGAAGGTCGCTCCTTCTGGCATCTCCCAGGAAACAAATGCAATGAGGACCAAGAGCCAGCTAGAATGAAATTCATAACCCTGATCATGTGCTTATCGACAATCTAGTTCCAACTAGTTAACTAGGTACTTCCCAGTTCATCTATAGGCCTTCCGCGCACTTCCCTGCGAGGTCAACGACAAAATCGATGACCTGCGTAGGTCAGTTCTTACTTACTAAATTTCTAGCTATTAATTGACATGCTAGGTGCACTGCACCACTCTGGATGGAAGCTACCTTGTAGCCTCCTTGTACCTTCTCAATGTCACCATATGTATCCTTGATCTTCTGTGCGAGTTCGCAATCTGCAAATTTTCCTAGATAAAAGTCCTGTGGGTCGGGTCCTTGCATACTCAGTCCTGTGATCCTGTGGATCAACATTGGGTCAAATGTAATGTGGAGGTCTAGCCATAAGTAGCCTCCATGGTAACACGATAGTAACCACTTGACACAGGCGTTGACTTCCTGGTGTCTTCTGAAGTGTGGGATCTTCATGACATTCATTAGGGTGGACTGTGCGAGGTTCATTGTCAACGACTGAGGGATGATCTTCAAAGTCTTCCCCTTAGTTTTGTTTAGGTACTTGTATGGGGAGAGAATACCATATATCTTGCAATCTCCGAGGTTGAATTCGCTGAACTTCAACGTTGTGATCTTATCTTGCTCTATCTGAACTATGCGTATCCCCTTCGGGAGGTACGCAGTGACCATGGTGTACTCGAATTCAGTGACCATGCTACACTATCACGATTCAGGGTGCCAGCCAGAGGTGGGATGTAATTGGGAAATATGGATGGAATCAACTTCGCATTGGCTAGGTCATCTCTGTGCTTAGTTCTCTTCTCTACTGTTGGTCGATATGGCCCCAATCCACGAGAAGTCGACGGAGAGGCTTGCACCATTCTTTTCAATAAAGCTTGTATACCTGCAGACATTGACATGACTCTTTCAATCATGAGGTTGATCATAAATTCTTCAACAACTTTCTTTGCAGTGCTGAACTCGTCCGACATACACACTCGTGGTTGGAAATCTTTTGGTTCGAGGAGTAACTTAGACACTACAATGGGATAGAGGGAAATAACGAAATGATCACTATGTAAAATCAACAAGTCTGTGGGCTCAGATTCACGGTTAGAAAAAGTGTTCTCGGTGCATGGTGCAATGGGATAAATATATAACTTGGCAATGGATTGCTTGCAAAAGTTGAGAAGCCTTCATTAACTCTGTTCTAGCCGTTACAACATAGTTCAACGGTCTCGTGGCGAACCATAAATGCCTTTCTACCTGTTCAAGGGGTCAACCGAATGGTTATATTATTCCCAACGACTATATTTCTTCGCGATGGAAAAGTGCCATGAGACGTTGTTCTGTTATCCCGATGAAGCTCCAATTTTGAAAATTTTCCTTTTGCAAAGTTCCCTCTGGAATCTTCTGTAACTTGTTGATCTTAGCTCTCTTTTTACTTAGCTTTCTAGCTTTCTTTCCACTGAACTTCGTCTCGATATTCCTTTTTCCATTCTAATTCTTATCTATGATTGGCACAATTACTTCGCGATGTTGAGATTCTTTCCTAAGATTCGAGGGTGATACTTCTTCTTTAGTTGGAATAGGTACTTCAATCTTCTGTGGGTCATCTAGTGTTCTTGCAACTTCGATATCCAGGTCTCTGGTGTTAAATAGCTTCGATCTATTCTTATGTTCTTCAATTAAGTGTGCAATCCTTCTAGTCATGAAATCTTTTAACTCTTGCTTCTTCTGCTCTAAAACTTCTTCTTCTTCTTGCCTTCTGGCCTGATTTCTTTCAATCCAAGGTTTTCCTAGTAACATGGTAAATGGGCAGTTGTTCTCAATAAATTTAATAATCTTAAAATCTTCCTCTATCGAAGTTCCATTGGAATTCATAGATATATGGGTGAGCTTTCCAAACAGGTTTATCATCTTTCCTTTAAATATTCCTATTCCTCCTAATGAAGGAATCATAACAGGCCTCCCTATAGTTTCCCAAGTTATTTCTGTCATGATATTCACCTGTGTTTCCTCATCCAGAACATAGTCAATGTCAAAGTCTCCTATTCTTGCTTCAAGGCATTGTTTTTCTTTGAAGACCTCTGATAAACTGACATGTCAGTGATCCTTCAAGGTTTCTTTCATTTGTAGCAATACTTTCTCTGATTCTTTCAGGGGTTCTTCCATAATCATGGTTTCTGGATCTACCTTAGGTTTTTCTTGTCTCATGTTCATTTCTTCAAGATTAGCAATCATTCTAGGGAAATCCAATACTTCATGGTCCATAGCTTTGCAACAAAGACAACTAGGTCTGCTTCTAGGGCATTCCTTAGCAAGATGTTCTGGTTTTATGCAACTGTAATATAGGGTTAATCCTCTCTTTATTTTAAATGATTCCCAACTCTTTCTATACTGCACACTAGGGTCATAGTAGCTAACCTTCAAACATTTCTTTCTATGATCCTACATCCACTTGTTAGTCCAAACATTCTTTATCTACGCATATCAAACCTTCTTTCATCTATTAGTGCCCTAGTTTTCAAGCTAGGACATAATCTATCAAACATACCTAGATCCATACTTTTGAAACAAAAAATTCCACTTATCTTAGTTCTACATAGCACACAAATTTCATATCTAGAACTTTTCACTATTCTTACCTTTATCAGAGCATAGAGCTTGCAGATCTTACCACTTTTCTTCAGATATGACCTCTTTTCTTTAGAACATAATTATTTTCTTTAGCACAGAGCTTCACAAACTAGGTAGAGTACTACACACTAGGGAAACAGATCTACGCACAGAGCTTTCACAATTTTAGGACGAATCTTTGCACAAAGCTTCTTCCTTAGTTCCCAACAATCCCAGTTTCACATCCCGGCAACAGAACCATTTGTTGGCACAGGGGCAGACCCATGGTTCAATGCTACAACAATGCACCAACAAAACCCTAACTATCGGCCCTTTCGGCAACACCTGTGAAGCAGATGAAGTCTCACCTGAGGTAGAGGCAGGGGTGATTGCAGGACTCAGGTGTCTGGAACCTTAGCTGGGACACAGATATGTGATTGTAATACTTAACAGATCACTTAGCACCGAAAATTTATTAATATTTAACCACTATCTACTCTATAGATAAAATAGAGCATCACATCATTCATTCAGATCTGATGTATCTAAGCACTTATCATAGAGAAGTAGGATAGATCTAATAGATTTAGGCACTAGCACATTCATATAATTCATATATAACATCCATATACATCATTAACACAAAGCATAAATAGATCTATCTATCTATATCAAAGCACTTGGAAAGTAAAGACATAGACACATCAACACATTGCACAAAGCAGAGCAACAAAACATATACGTGGTTCACCCCCACCCTAGGGATACGTCCACCAACTCTTCTTTTTTATTAGCTTCTTCAATAGGTTACATGAATAGAGCCTCAAAACCCTACTCCACATAGGACAAAATATCTACGCAGCTCACTAGATCCTCCTTCCCCAAGTAGATCTAAGCACACAACCTTCCATAGCCTCTTACAATGACTTGCACTTAGCTCTGCAAGTCTCACACAGTATGCACAAAGCACTTACAATTCTTCAATCGCATAGATCTGGCACTTAGCCATTTATAAATTCTCTCTTTTTACATTTCCTAGACATCTATTTGTACTTTACAAAATAGGCCTAAACATGGGTAAACCCATGGGCCAACATCCCATACTTGTTACATAATCCCAAATCCCAAAAAGGACCAAAAAAGGGGCCGAGATCCCGTGATCTTTGCTTCGTCTTGCACTCCTTCTTAGACAGGCTATCGAAGTCCAAAATAGGTCAAACTTGACCAAAAATATCCCAAAGCTTGGTCAAGGGTCAACAGTATTCCAATATGGACTCCTACCTGCTCTCACAAAACTTTGTACGTTGTAAGTAAGACCCGATTTTTTTCAGGCTCGGGATGACTGACTCACTTCTACACCTAGTTCTGTATGTTGATGATTTGTTGATCATTGGTTGCTTGACTTCAACGATTGCTACAGTCAAGAGGATTATTCAGAAGAGGTTCTTGATGATGGACATTGGTCCACTACATTTCTTCCTTGGACTCGAGAACAATCAGGATGCATCAGGCATCAAACTGTCTCAGGAAAAGTATGCACAATACCTCCTTGAGAGATTTCACATGACAGACTGCAAGTCTGCCCTCAACCCTTTCCTATCACGAGTCACACTTGAGGATGGCAAGGAAACTCCATCAGTTTACAATGAACTATACAGACAACTAGTGGGGAGATTGTTGTATCTCACACATTCCATACCATACCTCTCCTATGCATTTGGCCCAATCTCCAGGTTCATGCAGGAGCCGCATGAGCTACATTGGAAGACTGCAAAGTGTATCCTTCGATACGTACAGGGCACCATCACCTTTGATATTAACTATTCAACAAACTCTACATTAGACCTCATCAGGTTCACTGATTCTAACTCGACTGGAAATAACATTGATCGCAAGTCCACATCTGGTTACTCACTCAGTCTTGGTTCTAGGCCTATTTGTTGGTCAAGAAAGAAGCCAACTTCTATTTCTCTATCTTCAATAGAGGAAGAGTACATAGGGGTAGTTAACAAAACCATTCAGGCTATGTGGCTATAACATTTTCTAACTGAATTGGGCATTTAGTTTCATTGGCTGATCGTCATCTGGTGTGACAACCAGATCACTCTAAAGTTCTGAAGAGATCCATTTCAGAGGCAACAGACGAAGCACATCAATATCCACATGAACTAAATCTGGGACTTAGTACATGAGTGGATCATTGAATTGTAGCTTTTTCCTTCAGCAGAACAGACTGCAGACATCTTCACCAAGACCTTCAGTGAGTAGAAGTTTCATTCTCTACGCAGTTTTCTTGTA
>ML792681.1:138646-156164 GCA_009831015.1 Picea engelmannii
TCCCTATGTTTATTAGTCATTATTCAGTCTCCTATATTTTATGCAGAATATTACTCTAGGAGAATATTCAATTCAGTTCACACTTTAGTTTGATCATTTAAGTGGAGTCTAGATGCCACATTGGGATTATCACCATGCATCATTGGGATCATCACTAGATAATGCAGATTGTCCTTGGGATCATCACCAGAATAGTGCATTACTCATGATTCATTGATCTCCTCCTCACTTCACTCTGTTTCAATCAGTTAACTGAAGACTAATAAATGAGTTAACTCAGACTAGGTGGAAGTTCACTCATGTAACTACCCGAGAGACTAGACTAGGTGGAAGTTTACTCTCGTAACTGTTGGTGTGTGTCTAGATCACTCTAAACCACCACTATGGCGCATTGGATTTTCCTCCAGTGCGCATTAGTTGATTTATATAGAGTATATCATGTGTAAATTATCATTCATTCATTTGGTTAATGATAATTCTTCCATTCTTTCTATTTTGCTTGTCTTTTCTCATATTTTCTTAGCAACTGTGTATGTCAATTCCTAGATAGATCTATTATGTTCAGGTTCAACACATTTAAAAACAATATGTCATATTTGAAGGGATTGATGCCATAGGGTAGGATACACTATTGGCTGACGTGGAGATTTCTCCCTTGGTGAAGCCATCTGATCGTGTACAGTTTTGGGTGTGATTTTTTTGATAGATCCAATTGCTTGATGACCTACACTGAGATGATATTCTTCCCACTATCGCTATCTATTATGAAGTGCAACAGAGTAACCTTCACCCACATATATGAATAAAGGAGGTGCTCTTATTCCTTTGGTTTATTACATTCATCAGGCTAGACCTTGGTGGTAGCAACAATGGCATTGGGTTATGCATCAATGATCTGTCTCCCTTTTTCTGGTTCTGACTTAGAGTCAGATCCCACATATGATTCAGAGGCTTTCACCTCAGCCACCAATGAATACTTTGCACGAAATTCAATAGTATTATGTCAGGGCCTCTTATGGAACTCACACCACTTCCTAGTGTATTTCTCTGTCTTCCCATTGCCCTTCTTTGTTTTCAGCTTATATTGGTTTTCCTGAGGTTGTCCATCATTTTTTTTCCCTTTGTTCTGCAGGTTGGGACCACCTTTTCTCTGCTTCTCTATTTTGACAACATATCGATAGGATGTGCTCAAGGAAAAGATCCCTTGAAACTCCATTTATGTCCATCCCTGAAAGAACCCCAAGTGGGTGTGACTACAAATAATGTAGATTCCTCTGTTTCCTTTTGCTCACAGAAATTACCCCACCAATATTTGACATGGGGGATGGCCTTAAGGAGCACAAATGTAATCTTTTCTCTATCGAAAAATTTATGGAAAAAAAAATACCCTTCTATAAGGTTTTACCATTTGTCTACAACATCCACATATATTTGACCTTCAAATATAGGAATATAAAAATTAATTTGTACCTTGAAAGAAGTGCCTTCACTCGAGAAATATGCGCAAACTTATTCATCATCGCATTCTTATGTCATGTGAGGGATTCCTCAAGAAATAGTTTAAAGGGTCTACTTCCCCATCATGTCTCTTTTCTTCCCCCATGGGCGGTCTTCAGGTTCAATGAGGCCGATCTTGCAAAGGCTCAACTGGTTCGAGTCCTAACTTCTTATACCTTGACCTCGTTGGGGACATGCATAGAAAAACAAATGAAGAGCATACTGATATGATACCACTGATCCAGATTTATGAGCGGAATGAAATGAAAAACTCATCTATAAAATTAACACAGATATATAGAGAACAATAACAAAGATATAATGAAATTTAACTTCTATTCAATAAAGAAATCTATTGAAACTGTAAAATTTAGAATGAAACAATCTTGCTCAAATGGTGGTAGCTAATCTCTGAGAAGAGATGTGGTAGCTATGCGCATTAGCCTGAGCACATCACAATGAGGCCTCTAGGAATTTTTAGCATCAAGAAGTAATTAGAAAACCCTAGACATCCAAAAACCTAACCCTAGGAGATGAAGCACCAAAATTCATGTGGGCCTCGATGGGGTAAGTTGGTACATCAACTTCCTGGGGTCGTAACTTTTGCATATGATCTTTGTTTTAGGAACACGATAATCTATTGGAAAGGTCTATCCTACGACTACACATTTTTTTGTCACACTTTGACTTGTTTACAATATGACTATGTGAGCTAAAAAAAAACATTTTTTAATGCCTCAAAATTGCCCCAGAAGTTTAGGACCCGAAAAGCTAGAAAAAAACTGCCAAGATGAAAAATCTATGTGAGCTAGTTGGAAGTGGTGGGTGGCCAAGAATATCCACCAGAAAATTATTTCTCTTGTTGTAAATTTGTATAATACTATGTTTTCTAATGAAAATTAAATCATAGATTTATTTTCACACTTCTTGTGCTGAACTGTGCTCATATGTGGGATTTCCCACACCAAATATAGAGTGCATGGTTAAGGGGATTCGGGTAAAAATTACTTAAATCACATTTGATATGATAGTTGATTGATTGATGATATTTGAATGCATAAGGGAACTCACATGAATATCATGGTCGAAAAAGTGGCAATTGGGTTCCCACGAACACACACACACACATAAAATTTGCACTCATGTTTTTAGAAACACACACGTGTTTATGAGCTTGCAGCCTTGATGTTACCTAAACCACCATGAAGGTTTCCAAATTAGCACCAGTAAGGCTCCTAAGAATGCATGGAAATTCTAGGAATGCTTGCATGTTCCTATAATGTAAATTAAGGTAAAGGGAAATAATCGATCCATTTTTATGAATAAACCACACTATCTATTTTGTGATTTCTTGAGAAAATTGAGGATCTAGATTCAAGGAGATTTTGACAAGGCATTGTAGGACTCTAGTGATGTAGTCATTGATTGGTTCCAAGTAAGTATTTCATTAAACTTGATTTCTTTTGTATTTCATAATTTATTTAAATTATAAAAAGAAACAAAAGTTTAATTTTCCCCTACGAAAATGTAGCATACTTAAATAACATGTATCTTTCACTTGGAAAAAAACCAAACCCAACATCACCACATGAATACAAACCAAACCCAAACTCAAAACTGGGAAACATAAACATTGAAATTGATGCAGGGTTGAGGTCACTAAGAACTCCTATACAAGACTTAAAAAATACTAGAGAGCCATCACAACTTTCACTAGCCTCGTCCCTAGATACCATTGTTACTTATAATGCAAATGCACAAGTCCAGTTAACATACATTTGTGGTTACAGGTCTAGAATGTAGTACTTTTTTAGGATGATTCTAGATAAAAACCAAGTCATAGACCTCAACATTTCAAAAAAATATTTGATAATATTGTTTATTGACCAGAGAATCAGAACACAACTTATAGTCACAAAGAAATACATTTGCATGGACCAATCCAATTACCAGCCATTTGTAGACAATTAGAAAAATAGGTGGCTCATCGTATTTGATGAACCTCCCTACAATAATAGGAAGTTTCCTTTGTGTTTCCTTAAGAGATTATGGATTGAATCTTCTTTAGGTCACCATGTCAACTACTTTGACAACGGTGAATTGAAAGGGGTGGGTCATGGGTCCACAAAGGATGCAAAAACCTTAACTTAATAATTATGTCACTAATTAATTCATTGGGCCCTTATTATATTAAAGCATTATTTTTACAAATATAACATATGAATTCATTTAAGCATGCATATAAAATAACTCATGTACATAGAGTCTAATATGTACTAAGGATATTGTGGTTATAAGGTAAGAAAAACTATTATTATTTAGGTATTGAAGCAAAACATTCATTGCTCAATTCCAAAAGAGATAAAAGAGAAGCTCAAGAACTAAGAGAAAAAAATATGTATGTATGAATTTATGGTGCTTTTACGTCTCAATGAATAAACTTAAATGTTTACATTGAATGCAATATTTTTCCTAAAAAGAGAGTGTTGAAGGATCTCTTTTTCATTGCATGGATACCTATGCCAAGTTAAGATTAAAGAGGGGAAACATTATATTATCTCTATTTTAAAAGAATAGGCCATAAATCAATCATTCAATAGCACAATGGAGAAAATGAGGTACCATGGTATAGATACTGACAAAAAAATTATAGTTTTCAATCCTTAACTCTCATTTTATGTTGTTAAGGTTTTCTTTGTAAACCTAAAGCTCTACTATGCAAGCTACCAAGACCCGACACTTGAGATAGTTTCAAAAGCTTGTGAAAGCCATAGCTCAATTATCTAGGTATAGAATGAGGTAAACAATATGTACACTCATTTAATCTTTACATGAGGATCAATTAGAAATTTACAAATTAGATACATACACTTGGAGGCCTTTGCACTCTTGCAAGGGGTGTCTTTTTTCATTGTAAGCTATATTCATATGTGAAATACAAGGTCATCATTAACTTATGTTTTATACTTTTGAATGTAATCCCAAGCCCATATTTCCAAAAAAAAATGGGGTGGTGTTGAAAAACATCGTTTTTTTTATTGATGGGCCTTCATGTTCCTATGATTCTTTGGATAACACAATGAATGACAATAGTGTTAAACTCATTCATTAAGAACAAATACGAGACATTTATAAATGAATTGAAAAATTAAAAAAAATAACAAACACACATACCTTGAAATAGAATTTTTTTTTACAAACAACCCACATACCTATCTACTTACCTATGGTGTAATACCCATGTTTCCCCCAATTTGTAATTAATCATAATTTATGATTTCCATGCAATGGCTTGGAAATATTGAAAACGTGTTATTTTTTAATTGTAAATGGTGACAATTGATTGATGGGTGAAGCCTTAAAGTATTGGTCATGATATCACTAGAGGAATGAGGGGAAGTTTTATTAATTTAAAGGACCCCAAGCCACCTTGAAGAAATATTGATTAGAAACATTGAGATTATTTACCCTTAGCCTGGATAACAAGAAAAGTCAGTTAATGAGGAGGGTTTGGTAGTTGAATAACCAACCACCCAAATGAATGGAAGTATGGAGGGTTGTCGGAAGGAACATGAAGAAGCTAGCTAGAGGAAAATAGGAAATATCACCACAAGTCCCTAGGATTGACGCACGAATTTCCTTTTGACAAAAGAAATAGAAGGACAGGTCAAGAAATGACCTAATTCATGCTTTCAAGAAAAGCACACAGGAAGGGGTGTGCGATAGAGATATGCACAGAGGGAGAACCAAAGAAGGAATTTAGTCTCCGAGGAAGAGAATTGATGAAAGGAATGAATTAGCACGTGCAATAGGAGGAGAAAAAAACCCGTAAAATAGTTATGAGCTGGAAGATGGAAGACCTAAAAATCAACCTGAGCTAAGAGGGTTGCAAGCTTGATGCTGGGGAGGCATATGATAAGCCTATAAGGGTTCTAGGCTAGGTGGGCATAAGGAAAATATCTATCTAGGATAGACTGAAGGAGAGTAACCTTCAAACCTTGCTGAGAACTTGAGAAGATATTCCCTAGTGATATCATGGCTTGGCACGGGGGTGGATAGAATTTTAAAAGTGAATCCATCTGAGCCTATGGTTGGGTGGAAAGGAAAACACCCATAATTAGTTGGTTGGATATCAACTGTAATAGATAAGTATTTCATAGACTCTGTGTAATTGAATTGAAATGCATGATTGAATTTTTGTACTTGCGCTATACATATACATCCTTGATATATAGGGATGATGGTATAACATTGTATCCTATTTGGATGCTAGATCATTGTGACTTGGAAAGCCTGTCTGACTAGGGATTCGATGTAAAGTTTGAATATCATATCTCGTCAATGGATTTATGTTTTAAATATGTTAGCTAGGGATCAATATTACTAATGGGTTTTAAATGAAATTGGGGAATAAGGGTTTGGCCTTTGTGATGGTTAGAAAATCATTGAAGGTATTTCTCAAGGATCAGTTTCATAAATATAGAGTTGGGACAGACTCTACAAGACTTTTTAAGTCCCGTTGAATCCTCGAATTTCCTTTTCCTATTATAGAATTTGAGGTTTGTGAATGGAAGGCTCTTCCTTCAAACCATTTTCTTTTCCAAGTTACCTCATGCTCGAGTCCACAGACTTAACCAAATATTGTGTAATATTAAAGGGTGTAACCATTTGGGGCTTGTCAAAACCCCATATGACCAATACCCTCGAACCCAATGCTACACTCAAAGGGAGCTAAGTATTTTGAGATTCAAGACTTTGGAGGTTCGAGACTCCGAGATGATACAACTTCACAACACTCTAATCCTTTATAAGGTAACCTGTCAAAATGATGATTGGACGGTTGACCGACAACTGGTGGTTTCCTATCTGTTTCCATGGGATCCACTTTGTTGTTAAACCCTGACCAACTTTTCGGCCATAAAGTAACGCGAGTCGTTGATCCAAGAAACATCAATATCTTTCCTGATTGTTGGATATAATCCATGTTCAATTCAGCTTTGACTCTCTCTGGGAGTGAAAAGGAATTAAACAACTGGAATCCATGAAAGCTAAAGTCTCGAAGTAATGTGGGTCGTAGATCCAAGGGCCCTTCAGGACCCTCCTCAACTGTTAGATTGAGCTTAGTGGAAGGATAGGGTAAGTGATAATGTTGACTAATAGTAAGTGGTCATATCCCCTTTATGACATATTTGATAGGTAAACCTTCAAGAATTAAATGGTTTAATAACGGGAAAGGTTGCGAAATCATGAAATATCGAAGTGGAGAGATTATGCCAACCGTCAAATCGAGGGGAGGAATTCAAGATGAATGTGATTCATTGATATGAGGATTCGTTGGGATCCTTTCTCAAACTGTTCGATATACCAGTGGAAGGATAGCGTAAACACTTCGACACAGTCTTACTCTAGGAAATGTAATGTACAATGGGTAAGAATATCCCAAAGGCCAAAGGCCGGAATATGTGACGATGGATTTCAGAACTTCAGAACTCTATAAATCTGAGAGATTTGACAAGTTGGTGCACAAGACAAACGTTGAAGCATTAAAGGTCAGAATACGTGGTGAGGGATTTCGGAAATTTGGAACTCCAAAACTCCGGGATATTTTACATGTTGGTGCACAGGCCAAACGTCGAAGCACCAGATGCTGGAGTATGTGACGAGAATTCTAGAACTTTGAAACTTCGAAACTCTGGGACTCTGAGATATTTGAGGATATAGGAGAGTATGTTAAGCATCTAAATTCCCTTGTTGTAGTGTCGATTTCCAATTGGACGGGACTGTGTACACCATGATGATGTGGCATGCCTGGGTAATTCCACATGGCATCATGGGATTGGTCGAGATTGAAATTCCTACAAAATTGTGGGGAAAACTTGTTACAGTTGGGAGATATGTCAACCATTGATTGTCAACATAAGGCATGGATCAACGATCATGGTTCATTGAAATCCAAGGGTAAAGTCAAAGGAGTCGAGGAATAATCTTGTCCATCGACAAAGTTTCCAGGATCAATCACGACCATTGAATTAAGGAGCCCTTAGACATTGATGAGAGGAGGGATGACATCATGCTAACATTATGTTGATATCAAGAACCTATGTGTACAAGGAATCCACGTGGAGGCATGTATTGATTCAAAGTGATAGGGAGTGGGTCCCTGTCGAGTTTAAGGATTGGAAAAGTGTCTAAGTGTTGAGACTCTTCAGATGAACTTATGAAGGGAATAATTAGGCATTTGTGAGTCTGCAATTCCAAGAGTCCGCCTAGATGGAAAAAAAATCTAAGTGTGGATACTTTTGGGTGGAATTATGAAGGGACAAATTATGATTCCGCAAGTCCACGAATCCGCCACTTGAGACAGTGCATTGGAAGAAGGTCCGAGTGATGATGGTTTTATGTCTATGGGGACTGAAGTTCCACCATGTCAGAATAGGTGTTATAGTCCAAAACTTCCTTACCTGCGCATACAAGACATTGGCCTTTCCAGTTACATAATTTGCCAAAATACTTCTCAGTCTGCTTCCTAAAAAACTATTTTTTGGTAAATGTATGGGCCCTACTAAACTAATAGCCCTCATACACATGCATGATGCATACTAGTTATCATGTGTACATACGTGAGCTGCATACTAGTTAGATTGCATTTACCTCCAAAAATTGCAAAAAATATAAAATTGTAAGGAATTCAATGGAGTTTACGGGCTATCGAGGATCTCCTAACAATTTTACCCCTTGTAGTCCGTCCCCAAACTGAATAACCATATTTTTCTCATATAAAAATAGGTCTTGGCATGTTATTTGAAGAGACAAGAAAGAGGATAAGAAAACTCTACCAAAATCCCTTCCCCTTCTTAATCCAAGTTTCGCATCCTATTCTGAGTTTTGGCCTCAACATTCCCCTCCAACCCTTTCTCCTTCCGTAAGTGATAAGTTGGTTGTGAGAAGAAATCATGGGATTGATGCACTTGGAGCCACGATAAAGGAGCCCGAACCGAGTTTGTGGAGCAATCGTTGACGAAGGTTGTAATCCTTTTGATCTTAATATTGAATAAAAGAGCTCATTCTTGTCCCAAAACATTATGTCTATATGATTTTTTTGATTTGTGCATCTATGTCTATATATGAACATTGAAATTGATAAGTATATATTATATGCATTGTAGCATTGTTTTCCTATGTTTTTGCAGGTCAACATTGGGAGGAAACCCACAATATAGGAAGCTGCAAAGGCGACATAGGTCTACACCAGCCACAAAGACTAAAGGTGCACCCATTGACCTTATTTACTCTCTCTTTTCATGCAGCTTAGATATTTTTGGGGTAGCTTAAGGGTATAATATTATTTTAAGGGAAGCCAATGCTCTACCTGTACTTAGACCCATTATAGGGGGGTTTTTCCCATAGCAGAATTGGCGACTCCACTAGGGAGTCTCTCTAGGGTCTTAGTGGGAGATTTTGGTTTAATTCATTTTTTCAATTTCTTTTTAAGTTTTTTAGGTTTACTAAGTCAGTTTAGGGTCTCTGGTAACCTTACAGGTGCCTACCATCTTTCCCTTCCCAAACAGTTATCCAAGCCTTTTTTCTTTTTTTGAAAATTGTCTGAGATGTACACACCCTAGCCTATGTTTAGCCCGTATATATATGAAATATACATTGTATATAGCCCACATACATACACAAGATGCTTGAGAACAACCCACGCCTTTGTGTTTTGGAAGGTGTGTTTCTTTAAAAGAGAAAATTATTTTTCTTTCCTGACAAGAAGTTGTGTGCCTCTCAAGCCTTATGGGAATATTCAGGGTCTCTGTTAGTGGTGTTTGGTTAGGTCAATATTTCAGTTTAACTTTCTCTTTGTGAAGAACCCATGTCATTTCTTCATCTTATTTTTTTTTCTTTATAGGTTTAGAGTTGACCTATAAGCGTTAGATACTCTTGTGGATTCTAGTGAGTCCCTGCGTTCAAGTAGTGGTTTAGGGTCTGTATGAGTCTTGGGTTTTATTTTCTCTTTATCCGGTTTATGCTTTGAAAAACAAAAAATATATTTTACTTATGTTTTTCTTTTCTAAGAATTTTGAAAAATAAAAAAAAATATTGCATTTAGTTTGGTCATTGTAGCATAAGTTGTCTTTTTACAAAGGAAAAGAGTTATTTTTCAAATTTCCTTTCTTTCTTATTCCCTGAAAATTTAGTAGTTTGCATCATAAAACAAAAAGATTATTCTAGGAACATTTTTCTATTATAGGATCTGGAAATACTATTTTGATAAGTTTTTATTTACAAATATTTACAAGCCTTTTCTTTCAATTTGAAGAATCTAGTTTTATTTTTCATGAATGCTATAAAGTATTTCTTCTCTTTTGTCTCTTCCAAACAACATAAGTTGCATGGCCATACCATTTTGAGTAATTCAATCCAATAAAAATCAATTCTTAACACTTGAAATAATTTAGACTTTTTGTTTGTAGGGTTCATCAACTAGTCTAGGCTCTAGGGCCTTGAATTAAGTGTGGAGAGGAAACTCTTCAAGGTCGCTAAACAAACATTGGAGTCCGTGATAGGGAGTGCCAGATTCTAGTATCGTAAGAGTCATCCAGGACCCCCCTCTAACAAGGGGGCTAAACACAAGGTGTGTAAAGAAAGGTAGAGGAGATAACCCATCCAAAGTCGGACTGAGCATAGTGGGGATTCTATATTGAGGGTCATTCTTGGGAGTTACACCGATCACATTTGACTACGGAGCCTCATAGACCTTGAATCCGTTCGATATATTCAATTGTATTCTAGAAAATTTTCCTTCTGTACCCTTGAAAGTCTTTAGACTTTGTTATCCTGCTCATTACGATCATCCCGACTATCGACTGTACCCGCCTGGCGACTGACTGTGAGCTGACAACCTAGTTACATATTTTTAGGGGCTTACACGGGTTATTGCGGGGGTATAACACGGTACCTAGGGTAGACGTCGGATCGTGCTTTGTAAAGTATACCCGGAGGGTGTTTCCATGTTCAAGTTACACTTGCACCAAGAAGTTTCTCTAGTGTCGATTGACATAACTATTCTTCCTAACAGTAAGTTGTTTTCTTGATTTGTTGTTAGGAAACTTTTAGTGTGTGCTCTTTGTTTCACGCTAGCTAAACCTTATAGTGTCGGTTGATCATTTCACAAGGTGGAAGGTCAACAAATATGTCATTCGTGTAAGCTTCAGGGCCTGCTCTCGGTTACTTTGGAGCCACCTCCGCCACCATTGAGGAGAAGGCTAGATCCAAAAGGTTTCTTTAAAGCTACCGGGCCACAGGAAACTATACCTGAGCCAGCTTCGAGAGAATACTTTCCTACACCAAAGGAATCCATTTTTTCTGACCTAGAGACTAAAGGTTTCAGGCCAGCAAACCCTCCGATCATAGACTTATTGGTGTTGCCTCTAATTCAATTAGTCCCTCCCAAGGTGACTTCACCTGAATGATCATTTGTTCGGAGAGAGACGATGGAAACAACTAGTGCTACTTCATCAAGGAGTCCTCACACTCCCATCTCGGCTTTTTCTGGAGGGGGCATTGTACCTCCTCCCCCACCTCCTCCTGTCAGGACTACGGCCATATCACAAGGACGAATGCCCAGGATTCATGCAGTATTTGGAAACTAGAGCACTAAATCCATTACCAAGAGGTGGGTATTGCAAGATATGTAATAAATGGGGACATCATCCAACTGAATGTCCATTACTACAGAAGTATTAGAGTACACCAAGGAACTTGTTTTTCAACTTTTTCAAGTTGTTCAGACATGAAGAGAAGGATTGTTTCACATTTGATTTGATGAGGGAGCATACTTCAGATATGTACATGATTCATGAGGAAAATGTTGCAATAGATGGAGGGGGTCAACAATCTAATAATCATATAGGATTTAATCTAGGGAACAAAGGAAATTTTGGTAGAGGAGGGAGAGGACTGATAATATGTTATAATTGCAATCAACCAGGGCACTTAGCCCATGACTACCCAAATCCGTGTACAACGTGCACATATTGTAGAGCACCGGACCATGAGACATAAAATTTTCCTCAAATAGTTGTGAAATGATATCCTAGAGGGAACCAAAACCAGAATCCAAATTAGATTGTGAAGAAAATATCATCCGAAGAATGCAATGGAGGGCCAAGAATAACAATTGTTACCCACGAAGGAGCTAGAACATGAGTTGATATGACGAATGGAGGGAAGTAGAACGAGCAATGGGTAAGGAAGTATGCAGGATCCTTTCCAACCTTTGATCCTCAATAAGAAAAGGAGAAATATTAGAGGTCAAGGAAAGAGGTACTTGTATAGGATTGGGGAGCATCAACAGCATCTACGTCTCACGACAGAGATCACATTGTACTAGAGAAACCAAATGGGAAAGTATGGAATCTAAAATAATTCTTTATAATTTTCATAGATATAATGAAAGTTGAAACTACACTAAAAACACTATCTGAGATGATTGATCACTGTACACAATAAAGGGAAACTCCCATCACACAAAGGGTGGTGAATCAGGTACTGCACAGAAAGAGTACCAATGGAGAATTCATATTCAGTGCACAAATTTGGGAATATGATGTGGATAATGTTATTTTTGATATGGGGTCAGATGTAAACGTATTGCCTAAATAGACCTTGGAGATGATGGGAAAACCCAAGATAGTTTGGTCTCCCATTCAGTTAAGACTCGCGAATCAACACATAATAGTATTGATTGGTCAATTGACATGAGTACCTATGAACATGGATGGGGTGCTCAGTGTGGTCAACTTTGAGGTTATTGAGATTGTAGATGGCATTCAACCATATCTAGCATTGATGGGAATAGAATGGGATTTTGATAACTAGGTGATCATTAACTTGAAGAGGAGGGAGATGATATTTGAAGTTGGATATTTGAAAGTTATTGCACCATTGTGTTGAATTTTCTATATGAGATGATATGACATAATATTGTATACAAGATGATGTGATATTCTACAATGGAATCAATATTACAATGATGAATGTGAAAAATATATAGAGAACCTAAAGGCACATATGGTGACCATCCATGAAAGGATGTGTTTCTAATAATTATAATAATTATTTATTATTATTATATATATTAATAATATTATTAATAATTAATAATTAATAATTATATTATTAATTATTAATATGGGAGAATGTCTTCCCAACGTTGTCCAAACATAAACACTCCCTCTCAATGAGGGAGACATTTTGCACCTCAAGTCCATAAGATTGCACCTGGGCCATTCTCCTCAGTCAAATCAACATAACCACTCTTGAGAATGCATGTCTGATGCTTCTAACTTTAACACTCATTGACTAGGGAGACATTCTGCATCACACTAAGATTATTGATTTCGATCTCTAAGGCCAACTCCCTCTTACACTTTTCAATGAGCCTTTGATGTAATCATCTCTGACATGCACCTAGTTGATGTATACTTCTCCCACATAGCACCCATTTGATGTATGCTTCTCCCACATAGCACCTCGAGTCTCCAACGATCCTTGTCAAGTCACATGAATAAGGATAGAGACCACACCCAGGTCATTATTCTTATCCAAGTTAGCATGGTCATGCGAGAAGAATGGTCGATGCTAATACATGGAGAACATCAACACCCTGGGCCATTCACCACTAGCCAAATCAGCATGGATAATCCTGTGAGTGAATGTATCATTCTCATCAGCCAAGTAAGCATGGCCCCTCTAGGAGGATTTCTACCTGATTCTAATACATGGAGAACATAAATGCCCTAGACCATTCACCACTAGCCAAATTATCATGGATAATCATGTGAGTCAATGTATCATTCTCCTCATTCAAATCAACATGACCCCTCTGGGAAAATGTCTTTCTGATGCAACCACCTGGAGAAACATTATCACCTTGAGTCTTTTCCACTCCTTGTCAAATCAACATGACTAAGGATAAAGATTATGCCTAGGCCATTCATCACTAGACAAATCAACATGTCTAATCATGTGAGTGAATGTATCATTATCCTCAGTAAAATACGCATGACCCCTCTGGGATATTGTCTTCTCGATGCTACTCATCTGTGGATGTGTACTGGAGCTTCATGGCTCCCTTCTATATCATGTCTTGGATGAAGTCCTACAAGAAACTTCTAAATCCATGCTACTTCACGACTTACAATGATGGTTGCTATATACTTTACCTCTATGGTACCAAGTGTCATCGATGTCTGCTACATTCTCAACCATGATGAGATCACAGTGATCCCATATTGAAACAACATCTAGAAGTATTCTTCTGATCCACAACACTCCCTTTCCAATCAGAGTCTGTATAACTCTGCAACTTTCACATCTCCATCCAAGGCATATCTTGATCCATATCCATTCGTACCACGTAGGTATCTCAACAAATGTTTTCATGTCAACCAATGTACATGTCTCGAAATCAAGATTAAAAGTTCCACATCCCAGTCCTTCTGAATAGATTCCTTCACTAAAAAAAGGGAATCCTCTCTAGGAGGCCTCATATCTTCTCAAGGTCTAGCCTCTTGTCTGTCAGTCCTGGAGGATGTTTCTCCCATTTGAATCTATATATGAAGAGAAATCCTTTCTGAATGAAAGTCTCTAATCAAATGACTCTCTCTTATATCAAGCCCACTCTGAGTCTACATGCTCCCTATGAAGCTTGAATCCCTCTGAGGTTATATAGTCTCTAGATTCATCTACTCCCTTTGCATGTGCTAACCTCATCTTCTTCTTAATTACATGGATGTGCACAACTCTATGTCTTGATATTCTTGCTTCATGTTTCTTCCTATGGCTGTCATTATGGATCCTTCTTAGAGCTAGTACTTGTGACCTTCCCGGAACAAGAAACAAGAATATCAAAAAACATCTACTAGAGGAGATCAATTTATATTCTGCAAAACTATATACAATGACCCTCCAAACGATATGTATTCTACTATGAATGACACACATCCATCATATACTCGATCCATATGGCTAACTATGTTGATTTTCTAGTGTTAAATTAGACAAGCACAATTTTCCACAAGTGGTAATTACTTCCAATGATATTACTTTAGTAAACTCTAGAACATCACTAAGTAATTGTGCTCAGAAAATTTCAACTACTTAGAAAATTTGGTCTTTTCCTTAGATCACTTCCCACGTGTGAGAGAGAAAAAATATGTATGTCTATTGTTCTGTCTTTCAAGTGTCTTTTTATAGTAATGTTAAATTGATCCAAAGATACACGTCTTCTTTGAAAATTTAATTTTCTTTCTTATAAATGGTTGGAGAATACCTCCCGTAACTACCCAAAGATTAACATGATTATAATCCATCCACATAGTATTTGACTTTGTTAAATTGTTCCTCCATAATTCATGCGATTATTTGCATAATTTTAGGTAGAAGTAAATAAACAATACATTCTTCATATTTAGGTAATTAGAAATTTTTACTAGAAAATATTGCCCACCATAATTTATGGAATTCTTTCTATAATTTAGGTAGGAGTAAATAGGCAATACATTCTTCTTATTTAGGTAATAAGACATTTTTACTAGAAATTACTGCCCACCATAATTTATGGATTTCTTTCTATAATTTAGGTAGGAGTAAAAGGAAAATATGTTATACATATAGATTGTAACAACCCCATAAATTTAACACTCCCAACACTTTGTTCTACTTTCATTTTCCTGCGCCCTCCCATGAGGGAATCAAGCCCAGTCCCACTCTAATACCATGTTGATTTTCTATATGAGATGATATGATATAATATTGTATACGAGATGATGTGATATTCTATGATGGATTCCATATTACAATGATGAATGTGCCAAATGTATAGAGAACCTAAAGGCACATATGGTGACCATCCATGAAAGGATGCATCTCTAATAATTATAATAACTATTTATTAGTAGTATTATTATTAATTAATTAATTAATTATTAATTATTAATTTGGGAGAATCTCTTCCCAATGTTTTCCAAGCATCAACACATTGTACCCAATAGAAGGAAAGAGATACATAGATCCAACAAGAGGAAATGACATTGACAATTTGTATAAAATGACTGTGTGGATGGATGATTATGTCAACCCTACTATAGATGGTGTGCTAAGTTGGAGAAGTATCAGTTCATATCCATCAAAATTAGAGGAAGCTCTAGAGAATTGACATCATAGGATGCATGAAGTTTCAACTAGACAATGTTCACACATGACCCGATCCTGGCGCTGGATTGGAACATAGCTATGTGATCCACCTAGGTATGATGGATTAACTGATATAAGTTTTTTTGTAAAGGAATTTGAGTTGTCGATACCATAATAACAAAGGATTTTATCACTAGATGTTGTCCTAAAAGTGACTCCAGCCAGATGGTGGGATGCACATAGACATGGGATGAAAGATTGGTCAAAGTGTAGAATACTAATGCAAGTAAGGTTTGGTTATGAGGTAGAAAACATTGTGCAGAAGTATACATGAGAGAGTGATCGAGTAGATCATGTTCAGCATTGCAAGACCCTATGGATTTCAGTATTGGATATAGAATAAACACACATATTTATACACACACTGGACATAATTATGAAGAAATAGTATTTGGAATTGGAATTGCGCAGAGAAACAACAGTATGGGATGAGTTGGTCCAGAGGTTAAAAGTCACATTTACATTTGAACATGAATCCCCATCAATAGATACAACACTACATTCTATTCGAACTAGTATCTTCTAAGAAGAAGGGTCGATGGAGGTTGTACCACTATGCAGTGCACAAAGAGCCAATATAAATGTTCATGAGTTATTGGAGTGCTACAATGTTTTTTTTTAACAGAAACGATTTGGGATTTATATATTAAAAGAAGAGAAATAGTTTTCCACAAAATACAAATGACAGAGTAAAAATCCTTTGCTGTTATCCTGAGAAACTAATTGTTTGTGGAATTCTAAAGAGGTTGTTGCATCCAGTCCAAAAGAGCTACTATTTTTCCACGTAAAAATGGCTACAAACATGTTCAAAATTAACAAAATTTTACATTTCATTGAAAACCTGGCTAGTGATTTTGAAAAAACTCTGGGTCTTCCTGAGGTTGTGCTTGTTGCACCATTGAGTTCTCCTGTGGATGGTGAATGTATGAAACAGGGAACGGTCGAACTGGGGCTAGTCCTGGCACTGGAGGGGCAGAGGGATGATCATTGTTAGAAGCTGAGTGGAAGGTGGACAAGAATCTTGACTCACTTGAGATGATAGAGTTCTATGGTTGCTGCGAGTGAATTGTAGGATTTTCCATTTGTTGAGAAATTACCCCAATTTTCCTTATGTTCCTATTAATTCCCCTAAGAGCAATTGCCAATTCTTGATTGTGCCATAATTCTTGCTAGTGCAGTTGAGCTTGTAGATTCGCCAATTCCTCTCGCAGTCCTTGATTTTCTTGCTGGAATTCATGATGTTTGGGGTTTGTGCGTTCCTCTACTCTTCTAACATCCATGCGCAATGAGAGAAACTTCTCCTGGAGTTCCTCTAATACACAAGTCAAACAAGAGAACGAGGCTCTTGATCTTCTCCACATTTTGACGCGGAGTCTCGGGAACAGAATAATTATAAAGGCATTGTAGAAACGATGGACACAATTAGAATAAGAAGGAAGAGGAAACCAACCAAATTGCGAGTAGAGCGACCTGAATTTCAGTGTGATGGCGCTGAAAAATAGCTGGAGGAGGCATGATTACAGAAGTAGTGTACCCTTGATGGAACAAGGTACCAGAGCCACCCATAAGATGAGATGAGTTCACGTAGGGTGGAGAGCTGGACCTGACGCCATGAGAATATGGGTAAACATCAAGAGGAATGAGTGAAGCGTCGTGGGATTTGAAGGAGGTATAGACAGCTGAGCGGATGGCATGGGGAGAAGGGAGGGGGGCACGTGGAATGAATAGGGGAGCCACATGCCAAGGTGGGGGGCCTAGACAGGAAAGG